>CM046876.1:62655534-62903024 GCA_025667525.1 Glebionis coronaria
AATAAGCCAAAAAGCATAACAAGCCTTAAGCTTAATCTTATAAAAACTTATATAGGATTAAAAAGATAAACTTTTTAATCACATAAACATCAAGATGAAAACAAAATCAAAGATTATCACTAATCAAGATCAAAATAAAGAAAGGTAGAAGAATATTAAAGATAAGAAACTTAACTTGAACTTATAGATTAATGATTACAAAATACAAGATCAAATCTAAGCTTAAACATGAAAAGAAAGAAAAGATGAAGTTCTAGTGAGAGAAAGTTAAACACTTTCTCTCTCTAAAAATAAAACTAAAGAAAGAAAAATAAACTAGCTAACACCCTCCTAATGTGTCATTAGGAGGGTATTTATAGGAGGTGGGAAGGTGCATGTGTTGCTTCCTTCTTTCTTTCTTCTCGACTCGATTTAAATGCTTTGTCTTTCTCGACGTCGTCTCGGGATTTGTCGATACAAATTGAACTTGTCTTATAATTTTCTTCTTCTATTAGACTTGAGTTCTTCGACTTCATTAAACATCCGTCTTTAGACTTTTTCTTCGATAAATCTTCATAATAGGTCTTGGACTTCCGTTCTTTTTTCACTCTTGATCTTTTGACTTCGTCTTTTCTCGTTTTCTTCGATAAAAGCCCGTGATAGCCCATGTTTTCTTACTTTTTCAACTTTTGGTCCTAAAACACAATAAAAACACAAACCACGCATAATTCAGACTTTTACGACATAAAATATACGTTTTGGTCTTGTTATTATTGGAAATAAGTGGTAAAAGGATAAGTATTTTCACACTTATTATCCATAAACTTACAATATAACCCACAAAGCCCACATGTAGGATGGGCTATAATACTTCGATTTTGCTAGTTGAAAAGTTCGTTGTTCTCGGCGTCTAATCGAATTGTTCTCCGGTTGAAAGTGTGACTCAGTTGTTCTTGGTGAAAAGAAAGAATATGTCGTTGAGTATCTAAAAAAATGCAAACTTTAACGTAAATAACACAATACTAAAAGCGATAAACTAATTAAAACTTAAATAAAATACTTTAAAAGAAATTAATATAAAAGCTTGAAAAGATTAAACTAAAAATAAGACTTTAAAAGAAATTAAGTAAGTGACGAAAATATAAAAACTTTAAAGGTAAATGACGAAAACTTAAAGTTTAACAAAAAGTAAATATGAAAACTAAATAAGACAAATAAGTAAAAAATAAAGCTAAGTAAAAATAAGACAAAACAATTAAAATAAAGCTAAGTAAAAATGGCGGGAAAAATAAATTTGAAAAATACATTTAAATAAAAACAATAAATTTCGCAATATATAAAAAATTGGTATTAATTTCGCAATAAAAAACAAAGATTTCGCAATTCCTAAAAGTTGAACACAATGTCGCAATAATTGCAAAATCATACAACAATGTCGCAATACAACACAATGTCGCAATAATGCACAATGTCGCAATAATTGCACAATGTCGCAATAATGCACAATGTCGCAATAATACACAATGTCGCAATAATTGCACATTGTCGCAATAATGCACAATGTCGTAATAATTGCACAACGTCGCAATAATGCACAATGTTGCAATAATTGCACAGTGTCGCAATAATGCACAATGTCGCAATAATTGCAAAATCGAATTAGATTTCCTAAAAAATAGGAAACCGAAAAAGGACGAAAATAAGCACTTAAAACTCAAATTTTAAAGGACAATAAGCCAAAAAAAACACCAATAAGCTAACCAAAACTAATAGATAAATGATAAAACTTATAAAAACTTTAAAACAAACCACGAAACTTCAAAAGATTTAAACTTTATATAAAAATATTATGAAAAAGATTAAGATTAAGATTAAACCATTAAGAAAAGTAGATTGAGATTAATAAAAAGCTAGAAATTAAAGACAAAGATTGAAGATTTAAGTTTACAAGATTAAAGATTAAAACTTTAAAACATGAAACAAATCTAGAGAGAGAAAGTAAAAACTAGAGAGAGAAAGTAAAACTACACTACTCCTATTCTAAACTAACTAACCACCTCCTAATGACACATTAGGAGGGTATTTATAGGAGGAGTAAAAATGTTGGTGCTTTCTTCCTTCTTTCTTCTTGTTCTCGACTCGAATTAAATTTTTTGTCTTTCTCGACGTCGTCTCTGGATTATTCGATATAATTTGAACTCTTCTTATAATTTTCTTCTTTAATTAGACTTGGTTCTTCGACTTCATTAAACTTCCGTCTTTAGACTTTTTCTTGGATAAATCTTCAGAATAGGCATTGGACTTCCGTTCTTTTTGCACTCTTGATCTTTTGACTTCGTCTTTTGTCTTTTTATTCGATAAAAGCCCGTGAAAGCCCGTGTTTTCTTCCTTTTTCATATTTTGGTCCTAAAACACAATAAAAACACAAACTACGCATAATTCTGACATTTACGACATAAAATACACGTTTTGGCTTGGTTATTATTATAATTAAGTGGTAAAAGGATGGGTGTTTTCACACCAATCAAATCCCCTACACTTGACCATTGCAATGCCCTCATGCAATGCATTAATTACAAAGCACGTTTTATATTTTTTCATCATAATTAACCCATCTTGGCCTTTATTAAACTCAAGACATTAAAGAGATAGAAAATTACAAAATATTCAAAGGAAGAAAACAAGTAAAAAGATCAAATACTTATCTTAGGGTTTTGGAATGTCATGAATGATTATCACCCTCAAGTTTCACGTTCCCATACCAAGCTTAAAAACGAGATCATTGTTATTATAAGTTAGCAAACTAACACGAATTCATGTGGCCCAATTATTTATTTAGACTCCCTTATTCCTAGGTGTATCTCTTATATTTTATTGTTGTCTTTAACGATCACGAGGATGCATAGTTAACTTATTTCGATAGTTATATAGGCCGAAAATAAAGTGGGACGATTTAATCAATAGTTAGCTAAAGGAAAAAATCTTTTAAAACTGCTTCTCGGGACCTCTTAAAGTTCATATCTTGGCATAACTCGCTTCACGATTTGAGACCTTTCCCGGACCGATATTTGGCAGCGACTTCATACTTCGAATCTTGAGAGACGTTCTTGAAATTATGGTCTTCTCTTTATAATAGGAATTTCTTCACTTGAATTTTTTGAGAGATTCTTCAAATTTGGACCACGACTTCTTCATTTTTTTCCAATCTTTATTTTGGACTTTGATATACAACGATCCGCCTCCTTTTAGGACTTGGATCTATTTATCCTCATACCTTGTTAGGGTCTTTTCGGATAGACTACTTCATGATCTTTTGGGGAGTATTTGCTTTTCGTCGTGTGTCTCGATCCTTCATATTGATTTTTGATAAATGATTCTTCACATCACTTTTGGATCTTTAGCAACAAAATGTAGCCCTCATGCCTTGTTAGGGCCTTTTCGGACTCGCCAATCTTCGCATCCCGCTTTAATAAGTTATGCCTTGGCTATGAACTCTAATTAATACCGAGTAACTTTTAAACGATCTTGGGCTAGAAGCTAAGTAACCTTTCAAATCGTACAACCTTATTTGTTGCAACTAAATTTATTAGCAAGCGATAGGAGAATAAGCTCATAATTAACTCACATAAATTCATTAAAGAATACCAAACTTATAATTGACTCTATCATCTCTCGTACTCCACAATTTAAAATCTCAAGGAATGAGATTCGTGGATGCTTAGCCAATTAAATCAAAGTTTTGGGTTTTCAAGTCATCTATAGGATCTTGAAAATTCTTAGACTTTTTCAAGTTTAGAATTCGCATTTTAAAGTTCCCTTGATAAACGACTTTCTAGGATCAATTATAGGAACTTGCGAAAAGTTCTTGTTATTAACCGAAAGATTTAAGACTTTCGCGTTTTAAAGTTCCCTATATAAAAGCCTAGAAAAACTTGACTTAAACACGTTAAGGATACTAGCTAGAGTAAACTTAGATAAGTAAACTCGGGTTGAGTCAAAAGATTCACAACGTTTAAAAATTAAAACCACTTTATTAAAATTTATTCTAGCAAAGAAAGAAAGTAACTATAACAAAGGTAAATACAACTAGGCCAAAATAGATCAAAAATTTTGAAAAATGTCGAAAAATCAATTTTCCGGTTAAAATGAGGACAAATACAAGCAAAAGCCCACTTAACTTCGATAGAAGTCCCCCTTCACTTAATATAAACATTGTCCTTAATGTTTAAGCATGTGGGAGTGAACTCCCCTACACTTAGGACATTGTGCACGTTGTTTAAATCTTGTTAGGGAAGAGACAACTAAAGTGATTTCTATTTAAATATTCGAAAATATAAAATAGAGAATAAAAAGAGTTTAGGATAAAACCGGGAAGACGGGTACACGGAATCACGGGTCGTCAAAAGTCATCAAGAATGTATCTTTGAAAGGTCAAATCCCTGCACATGATAAGAAAGAAAACAACAAACACATACTAGGGTCTCCCCTACACTTATTAGAAAAACAGAATAAAAGGATAGATAATCGGGTTGCCTCCCGAGAAGCGCTTGTTTTTGTTGACCGAGTCACGAGCCTGACTCGTCCCCGAATTAAATGGTCCATGGGGAAGCCTCGAATGTAATACCGGGATCAAAGACCTTGTCCTCGGTCCTGGAGGAACATAATAAATGAGAGGCAGGAGGATAAGTCTTGAAGGGTAGAAAAGTCATTTCAACATACGAAAAGTATGTGAAATCATGATCCGCGGGAGGTGGGGTGGGTAAAGGAATCAAAATGTCATCCTCAAAAGACATATGATTATCACTGAGCGACAAAGCCATAAAGGTGTCAATCATGGAATGGTCAATGTCACCCCCCGGTTCAAAGCACTCATCCTTTGTAATGGTTTCTAAAGGTTGGGATAAAAGGTGCTCGGGAGGGGGACTTGGGACAATATCTTCATGCAGCAAATTATCAAAAAGACTATCCCCCTCCGTGTCATCATCATCAATACCCGGAGGTATTGAGAGAATGTCGATTTCCTCCATAGCAGTATCATTATTCTCAACTGAAGTAATAGACGGAGGTAAAGACTCATAAATAGGAGCAGATTTCAACGCTTCAATTTTAGCAATAAGAAGATGAACTTTCCGTAATTTGTCGTGAAGAATAACGTCTTCCACCTCATCTACAAAACCAAGTTCAGTGGTGAACTTCTCCTATGTTGGAGAGAATAAATCAACATCGCCTTCATTGCCCGGAGGAGAAGGAGAAATTTCAAAAGTGAAATTCTCATAGCATGGAGAAAAATCATCATCATTAAGAGCGACCTCGTCCGTAGGCTTCACAAAATTGGTGCATCACAAACCTCATCAAAGAATTTATCAGGACCAAAATCACTAATCTCACTCGATGTATCGCTATCCTTAGACGCGTTAGGGATATCAAGAGTAGGAGTAGTAATCTCAGAAGATGGGTTGAGATCATAGATATCATCCTCGTCATCATCATAATAGTAGTATGGACGCACAATAGGAGGAGTATAATCACTAAGATTAGCTACTTGCTCTTGTCGTTAATCCTCTTCCAATTTAGCTTGGAGTCGAGTCATTCTTTGAATAATGTTTTCCAAACTAGTGAGTGTTTGATCCAAACGAACTTCCTGAGAGGAATAATGATCGAGGGTAGGTTGTGGGGGCTCAAAATTTTGAAAACCGGAATTATAACACGGATGTGGCTCATAGTAATTCATTGGTTGAGAAGAATTAGAACACAGATTTGGTTCATAATAATCCATCGGTGAAGAAAAATGAGGACACGGATTTGGCTCATAATAATTCATTGGCTGACAATAAGAAGTATCGTGAGGGCCCCCACAATTGTTGCAATACGGGTATTGAGAGAAACCCGGTGTATTTTGTTGATATGGATCGTCATATATGGGAGAGGGTGAAATAGTGTCATTAGAAGAGAATTGAAATATGAATTGATCGAATTGTACGATAGACAACGGCCAAATTCGTAATTAGGGATATCCTTTCCACACCATTCGCGTGAACACCATATACAGGATTGACTACCAGAAGATGGTCTTCCACACCCTACACAGTCAACAAACGAATCCATTAAACACAAAAGATAAGCAAGAAGAATATTTTTGGTGCAAAACTTTCGGAAAAGAAATGCTTTTTATGATTTTTCAAATGTTTTTGGGATTTTTGAAATTTTTAATTTTTATGGATTTTTGAAAAATTTTGAGAAGAAAAATAACGTTCAAGCGTGAACGGATCCCAAAATCCAACGCGTCTCTCACAGAAAACCGTTAATCTTCACGAAAAGAGCCGGCAGCAGCGCCATTTAATACTTCGATTTTGCTAGTTGAAAAGTTTGTTGTTATGAGCGTCTAATCGAATTGATCTCCGGTTGAAAGTGAGACTCAGTTGTTCTTGGTGAAAAGAAAGAATATGTCGTTGAGTATCTAAAAAATGCAAACTTTAACATAAATGATAGGTGTGAAAACACCCATCCTTTTTACCACTTAATTACAATAATAACCGAGCCAAAACGTGTATTTTATGTCATTTATGTCGGAATAATGCGTGGTTTGTGTTTTTGTTGTAATTTAGGACGAAAAGGTGAAAAGTGGAGAAAACACGACATTCACGGGCTTTTATCGAAGAAAAAGACAAAAGACGAAGTCAAAAGATCAAGAGTGCAAAAAGAACGGAAATCCAAGGCCTATTCTAAAGATTTATCGAAGAACAAGTCTAAAGACGGAAGTTTAATTAAGCCAAAGAACTCAAGTCTAATAAATGAAGAAATTATAAGACGAGTTTAAATTAATCCCGAGACAAAGTCGAAAAAAGTCGAAGAACTTAAAAGACGAAAGGACGTGAAGAAAGAAAGAAAGAAAAGAGGAAGCCACCAACCACTCCCCTTTCCTATAAATACCCTTCCTTTCACCACATGAAGGGTGTTAGTCATTTTAGGTTAGTTTAGTTTTAGGAGTAGGAGTAGTTTAGTTTTAGTGAGAGAAAGTGACAGTTTCTCTCACCAGAACATTAATCTTTCATCTTTTATCTTTCTTGTTTTTAATCAAACCTTTACTTTTTAAGCTTAATCTTATCTTAATCTTCATATTATTAATCTTTCTTGTTAATCAATCTTGTTTTCATCATCTTTTTATTAAGTTTTTACATAAAGTTCATGTCTTTTTAATGTTTCGTGGCTTAAAGTTAATGTTTTTATAAGTTTTGATCTTCTCCCTAGCTTATTGGTAGCTTTTTGGTGTTTTGTTTTGCTTATTGTCCTTGAAAAGTTAAGATTTTAGTGCTTATTTTCGTCCTTTTTCGAGTTCCTTCTTTTTAGGAAAATCTAGAAAAAATTCTCAACATTAGGAATTTAGTGCAAATTTCGCAACATTTAGAATTTAGTGCAAATTTCGCAACATTGAGAATTTAGTGCAAATTCCGCAATTATTGCGAATTTAGTGCAAATTCCGCAATTATTGCGAAATTAGTGCAAATTCCGCAATTATTGCGAAATTAGTGCAAATTCCGCAAGTATTGCGAAATTAGTGCAAATTCCGCAACTATTGCGAAATTAGTGCAAATTCCGCAATTATTGCGAAATTAGTGCAAATTCCGCAATTATTGCGAAATTAGTACATAATTTCGCAATTATTGCGAAATTAATCTTTTTATTGCGAAATTAATTCTAGTTTTTTTTTACAATTGCGAAATCTTTGTTATTATTGCGAAATTAATTGTATTTTATTTAAATTTAATTTTTAAACTTATTCTTCCCGCCATTTTTACTTAGCTTTATTTTAATTGTTTCGTCTTATTTTTCTTAAGCTTTATTTTAATTTGTCGTTTCTTAGTTTAATTCTTAAAGTATTTTATTTTCAAGTTTTTAAAATTACGTTTTGTCAAGTTTTAGTTTGCGTCATTTACTTTATTTCCCTTTTAATTTCTCGTCATTTACTTTTTGTTAAGTTTTTATCTTTCAGTATTTCTTTTTACCGTCTTTATTTTATTTGTTTCAAGTCTTTATTTTTTCATTAGTTTTAGACAACGACCATTCCCTTTTTATCCCACCAAGAACAACTAATCTCGCACAATTAACCGGAAATCAATTCGAAGAGATACCGAGAAACGAATTTTTAACCTAGCAAATCTCTACATTAAAATGGCGCCGCTGCCGGCTCTTTTCGTGAGGATTTTCGGTTTTTTGTGAGAGACGCGTTGGATTTTGGGATCCGTTCACTTGTGAACGTTATTTTTTGTGTCCAAAATTTTCAAAAAAATCCAAAAACATTTGAAAAATCATTAAAAGCATTTATTTTTCAAAGTTTTGCACCAAAAATGTTCTTCTTGCTTATCTATCTTTATGGATTTTTATGTCCATTGCGTCCGGTGTGGGAAACAATTATCTGGGAACAACTCTTGTCAATGGTGTACATGTGAGCGGTGCGGAAACGATATCGACAACACACAATTCGGATTTTGTCCCTTGTGCAACTCGACTAATTCATTCTTTTTGAACCCACCTCCTGTTCCCCCGTGCATCTATTGTGGAAGCGGTTCTCATTGGCATGTTTCGTGCCCGGTTCAATACCCGTATAGACACGGGCAAGAACCGGGGTACAATTATGAAAATGATAATAGCTATCCACAAGACGCACATGACTTTTCTCCATACCCGGTTTGCAACAACTGTGGGGGTCCTCACGATACCTATTATTGTCAACCAATGAATTATTATAAGCAAAATTCGGGTCCTCAGTTTTCTTCACCTATGGATTATTATGAACCAAACCCGGTTTCTAATTCTTCTCAACCGATGAACAACTATGAGCCACAACCTTGCTATAATTCAGGTTTTCAACACTTTGAGCCCCCACATCACACCCTCAATCATCAATCCTCTCAGCAAATTAATCTTGACCCACAACTCACTACCTTGAATGAAGAAACACACTCCATTGTTTTGCAACTTCAAGAAGCCGTTGTTTTGCTTAAAGAACTTAGGGACGAGGAAAAGCGACTGCAACAAGAGCAAGTATCTAATCTTAGTGATTATACCCCTCCTCTTGTGCATCAATACTATTACGATGATGATGACGATGAGCCTACTATTTCTTGGAATGATCTTACTGCTCAATGTCCTAGTGCTATTGTCATCCCTCCTCTCAAGATCCCAAACGTGTCCAAGGATTGTGATTCGTTGAATGAGCTTAGTGATGTTGGTCTTGATAAAGTGTTTGATGATGTGGTTTGTGACATACCGGCTGCTATGGAGCTTGAGGACGACATTGCTCTTACGGAAGAGGTCGATCCTAGTGATGACGATTTTTCTCCAAGCTATGAGAATTTCACCTTTGAAATTTCTCAATCTCCACCGGGAGATGCGGGCGGTGACGATTTATTCTCTCCGGTTTACGAGAAGTTCACCGATAAACATGATCTTGTGGATGAGGTGGAAGACGTGCTTCTTCGCGATAGATTACGGAAAGTTCATCTTCTTATTGCTCAAATCGAAGAGTTGACTTCTCCTTCTCTTTCCAAGTCTTTACCTCCATCTATCCCTCCCGTTGAAGATAATGACCCATTGCTGGAAGAAATCGACATCCACTCCATCCCTCCAGGTATTGATGATTCTGACACGGAGGGGGACATTATTTTTGATAATTTGCTGCAGGAAAGTATTGACCCAAGTCCCCCTCCCGAGCACCTTTCATCCTCCCCTTTAGCCACTATCACGGAGGATGAGTGCTTTGACCCTGGAGGTGACACTGATTATGCTATGATTGATAACAATACGGCTTTGCCGCTTGCTCAGCATCCATTGTCTTTGGGGGAGGACAATGTGCTTACCTTACCCACCCCACCTCCCGTGGATCTTGAATTCACATACTTCTCGTATGTTGAAAGGACCTTTCTCCCATTCAAGACTTATCCCCCCGCCTCTCCTTTGTTGATGTCAACCGGGAACGAGGACAAGGTCTTTGATCCCGGTATTGCATTCGAGGCTTCCCTATGGACCATTTAATTCGGGGACGAGTCAGGCTCGTGACTCGGTTAACAAAAACAAGCGCTTTTTGGGAGGCAACCCAATTATCTATCTATTTTCACCATAAGTTTAGGGGGGATCCCCGTGGTATTTCTTGCTTTCTTTCTTATCATGTGCAGGGATTAGAGCTTCAAAGACACACTCTTGATGACTTTTGACGAACCGTGACTCCGTGTTCCCTTCTTCTCGGTTCTATCCTAAACTCTTTTCGATTCACTATTTTATATTTTCTCAATATTAAAATAGGAATCTCTTTAGTTGTCTTTTCTTTAGCGAGATTTAAACAAAAGTACACAATGTCCTAAGTGTTGGGGAGTTTACTCCCACATGCTTAAACATTGAGGACAATGTTTATATTAAGTGTAGGGGGACTTCTATCGAAGTTAAGTGGCCTTTTCCTTGTATTTGTCCTCATTTTAACCGGAAAATCAATTTTTCGACATTTTTCAAAATCTTCAATCTATTTTGGCCTAGTTGTAGTTCCCTTAATTTTTTCTATTTTTCTCTTATTTTAATAAAATGGTTTTAACAAGTTTAGTTATCTTAGATATATTAGGCCCGTTGTGAATTTTTTAGCTCAACCCGAGTTTACTTATCCAAGTTCACTCTAGCTAGTATCCTTAACCATGTAGACCTTAATTGGTTTATTGGGCTAAGCATCCACGAGTCTCATTCCTTGAGATTTTAAATTGTGGAGGACGAGAAATGATAGAGTTGGTTACAAGTTTGGTATTCTCTCATTAACTTATGTGAGTCAATTATGATCTTTTTCTCCCATCACTTGCTAATAAATTATCTGCAATAAGTAAGGTCGTACGATTTGAAAAGTTACTTAGCTTCTAGCCCAAGATCGTTTAAAAGTTGCTCGGTAATGATAAGAGTTCATAGCCAAGGCATAACTTATGAAGCGGGGCGCGAAGATTGGCGAGTCCGAAAAGGCCCTAACAAGGCATGATGATTCCATTTTATTGCTGAAGATCCAAAGTGATGTGAAAAGCATTATTCCCAAAATCAATATGAAGGATCAAGACTCACGACGAAAAGCAATCAACTCCCATAAAGATCATGGAGAAGTCTATCCGAAAAGACCCTAACAAGGTATGAGGATAAATAGATCCAAGTCCGAAAAGGAGGCGGATCGTTGTATCTCAAAATCCCAATTAGAGATTGAAGAAATAGTCATGAAGTCGTGGTCAACAAAACTGGAGTACCCCTCAAAAGTCTCCAAGTGAAGAAACTTTATAACGCAGAGAAGACCATTATCTCAAGAACGTCTCTCGAATATATGAAGTATGAAGTACATGCCAAATATCGGCCCGAGAAAGGTCTCAAATCGCGAACCAAGTTATGCCAAGATATGAACTTTTTGATATCCCGAGAAGCAGTTTTAAGAGATTTTGTCCTTTAGCTAACTATTGATCAAATCGTCCTACTTTGCTTTCAGCCTAAATCAATTATCGAAATAAGTCAACAATGCATCCTCGTGATCATTCAAGACATCAATAAAATATAAGAGATACTCGTAGGAATAAGGGAGTTTAAGTGATTAATTGAACCACATGAGTAGATGTTTGTTATGCTAACTTGTACTAACAATGATCTTGTTTTTAAGCTTGGCATGGGGAACGTGAAACTTGAGGGTGATGAACATTCATGACACACAAGCCCTAATGTAAGTCTTAGATTTCTTTACAAGTTTCTTCCTTGTTGCATCTTGTTATTTTCTATCTTTTTTATTTTCCTTAGTTGTTTAATAAAGGCCAAGGTAGGTTGATTATGATGGAAAATGTAAAACGTGCTTTGTAACTAATGCATTGCATGAGGACATTGCAATGGTTAAGTGTAGGGGATTTGATAGGTGTGAAAACACACATCCTTTTTACCACTTAATTACAATAATAACCGAGCCAAAACGTGTATTTTATGTCATTTATGTCGGAATTATGCGTGGTTTGTGTTTTTGTTGTAATTTAGGACGAAAAGGTGAAAAGTGGAGAAAACACGACATTCACGGGCTTTTATCGAAGAAAAAGACAAAAGACGAAGTCAAAAGATCAAGAGTGCAAAAAGAACGGAAGTCCAAGGCCTATTCTAAAGATTTATCGAAGAACAAGTCTAAAGACGGAAGTTTAATTAAGCCAAAGAACTCAAGTCTAATAAATGAAGAAATTATAAGACGAGTTTAAATTAATCCCGAGACAAAGTCGAAAAAAGTCGAAGAACTTAAAAGACGAAAGGACGTGAAGAAAGAAAGAAAGAAAAGAGGAAGCCACCAACCACTCCCCTTTCCTATAAATACCCTTCCTTTCACCACATGAAGGGTGTTAGTCATTTTAGGTTAGTTTAGTTTTAGGAGTAGGAGTAGTTTAGTTTTAGTGAGAGAAAGTGACAGTTTCTCTCACTAGAACTTTAATCTTTCATCTTTTATCTTTCTTGTTTTTAATCAAACCTTTACTTTTTAAGCTTAATCTTATCTTAATCTTCATATTATTAATCTTTCTTGTTACACAATCTTGTTTTCATCATCTTTTTATTAAGTTTTTACATAAAGTTCATGTCTTTTAAATGTTCCGTGGCTTAAAGTTTATGTTTTTATAAGTTTTGATCTTCTCCCTAGCTTATTGGTAGCTTTTTGGTGTTTTGTTTTGTTTATTGTCCTTGAAAAGTTAAGATTTTAGTGCTTATTTTTGTCCTTTTTCGAGTTCCTTCTTTTTAGGAAAATCTGGAAAAAATTCGCAACATTAAGAATTTAGTGCAAATTTCGCAACATTCAGAATTTAGTGCAAATTTCGCAACATTGAGAATTTAGTTCAAATTCCGCAATTATTGCGAATTTAGTGCAAATTCCGCAATTATTGCGAAATTAGTGCAAATTCCGCAATTATTGCGAAATTAGTGCAAATTTCGCAACTATTGCGAAATTAGTGCAAATTCCGCAATTATTGCGAAATTAGTGCGAATTCCGCAATTATTGCGAAATTAGTACATAATTTCGCAATTATTGCGAAATTAATCTTTTTATTGCGAAATTAATTCTAGTTTTTTTTACAATTGCGAAATCTTTGTTATTATTGCGAAATTAATTGTATTTTATTTAAATTTAATTTTTAAACTTATTCTTCCCGCCATTTTTACTTAGCTTTATTTTAATTGTTTCATCTTATTTTTCTTAAGCTTTATTTTGATTTGTCGTTTCTTAGTTTAATTCTTAAAGTATTTTATTTTCAAGTTTTTAAAATTACGTTTTGTCAAGTTTTAGTTTGCGTCATTTACTTTATTTCCCTTTTAATTTCTCGTCATTTACTTTTTGTTAAGTTTTTATCTTTCAGTATTTCTTTTTACCGTCTTTATTTTATTTGTTTCAAGTCTTTATTTTTTCATTAGTTTTAGACAACGACCATTCCCTTTTTATCCCACCAAGAACAACTAATCTCGCACAATTAACCGGAAATCAATTCGAAGAGATACCGAGAAAACGAACTTTCAACATACAAAATCTCTACATTAGTAAATAACAAAATACAAAAAGCGATAAACTAATTAAAACTTAAATAAAAGACTTTAAAAGATATTAAGATAAAAGCTTGAAAAGATTAAACTAAAAATAAGACTTTAAAAGAAATTAAGTAAGTGACGAAAATATAAAAACTTTAAAGGTAAATGACGAAAACTTAAAGTTTAACAAAAAGTAAATATGAAAATTAAATAAGACAAATAAATAAAAATAAAGCTAAGGAAAAATAAGACAAAACAATTAAAATAAAGCTAAGTAAAAATGGCGGGAAAAATAAATTTGAAAAATAAATTTAAATAAAACAATAAATTTCGCAATATATAAAAAAATGGAATTAATTTCGCCATAAAAAACAAAGATTTCGCAATTTCTAAAAGTTGAACAATGTCGCAATAATTGCAAAATCATACAACATTGTCGCAATACAGCACAATGTCGCAATATTGCACAATGTCGCAATAAAGCACAATGTCGCAATAATTGCACAATGTCGCAATAATGCACAATGTCGCAATAATGCACAATGTCGCAATAATTGCACAATGTCGCTATAATGCACAATGTCGCAATAGTTGCATAATGTCGCAATAATGCACAATGTCGCAATAATTGCACAATGTCGCAATAATGCACAATGTCGCAATAATGCACAATGTCGCAATAATTGCAAAATCGAATCAGGTTTCCTAAAAAATAGGAAATCGAAAAAGGACGAAAATAAACACTTAAAACTCAAATTTTAAAGGACAATAACTCAAGAAAAACACCAATAAGCTAACCAAAACTAATAGATAAATGATAAAACTTATAAAAACTTTAATACAAACCACGAAACTTAAAAAGATTTAAACTTTATATAAAAATATGATGAAAAAGATTAAGATTAAGATTAAACCATTAAGAAAAGTAGATTGAGATTAATAAAAAGCTTGAAATTAAAGACAAAGATTGAAGATTTAAGTTTACAAGATTAAAGATTAAAACTTTAAAACATGAAATAAATCTAGAGAGAGAAAGTAAAAACTAAAGAGAGAAAGTAAACTACACTACTCCTATTCTAAACTAACTAACCACCTCCTAATGACACATTAGGAGGGTATTTATAGGAGGAGTAAAAATGTTGGTGCTTTCTTCCTTCTTTCTTCTTGTTCTCGACTCGATTTAAATTCTTTGTCTTTCTCGACGTCGTCTCGGGATTTGTCGATATAATTTGAACTCGTCTTATAATTTTCTTCTTTAATTAGACTTGGTTCTTCGACTTCATTAAACTTCCGTCTTTAGACTTTTTCTTCGATAAATCTTCAGAATAGGCCTTGGACTTCCGTTCTTTTTGCACTCTTGATATTTTGACTTCGTCTTTTGTCTTTATATTCGATAAAAGCCCGTGAAAGCCCGTGTTTTCTTCCTTTTTCATCTTTTGGTCCTAAAACACAATAAAAACACAAACCACGCATAATTCCGACATTTATGACATAAAATACACGTTTTGGCTTGGTTATTATTATAGTTAAGTTGTAAAAGGATGGGTGTTTTCACAACTATCAGGCTATATAAACCCCCTCCTAGCATGTTAGGAGGGGTTGGTTGTTTATTCATACATTCACTTAATCAAATATTATCTCTTTTCTCTCCAACCTCTATCTTATTTCTCTCTCTAAGATATTCATCTATCTCTCTCTATTAATCATTCCATCAATAGTATAATCCAAGGATTACGATAAACTAACATTGTTTTTACGTATTTAGAAAGGATCGGTCACTCTAAAGAGATAAATCTAGTATGGGCTCATGATCTAGTAATGTAACATATAACCTACAAAGCCCACATGTAGGGTGGGCTATATAAACCCCCTCCTAGCATGTTAGGAGGGGTTGGTTGTTGATTCACACATTCACTTAATCTAATATTATCTCTTTTCTCTCCAACCTCTCTTTTATTTCTCTCTCTAGGATCTTCATCTATCTCTCTCTCTAGTAATCATTCCATCAATAGTATAATCCAAGGATTACGATAAACTAATATTTAGTATCAAGAGCAGCGAGATGATTGCTTTGTTTTTGTGTTTGTTCATCAAATTCGTGTGATTTTGATCTATAAACCCCGCGTCCAATTTTTTTTTTTATTTTGTGTTTTTTGTGGTTTAATCTTCCTAGAAATCATCTACATAGTTGGGTAGTGATTTAGTGTATTTGTTTTCGTTAAAAACACAAAAAGTTTGGATCTTTTGGATTGATTTTAGGGTAAAATTCGTCAAATTCGATTTTGGTACGGTTTGGTATATTCAGAACAACATTCCGGATCCTGTGAAGAACTGACATTCCGGATTCAGTTTTTAACAATATTCTGGATTCAACTCGAAATTTTTTTTCGGATTCAGCTTTTCTGGATTTAGCTTTTAACAACATTCCAGATTCAGCTCATTATCTTTTTCCGGATTCAGACTTTCAAATTCATTCCAAATTCACAGTTCAACAAACATTCCGAATTGGGTGATTTATATTCCGGATTGGGAGTCTGGTTTATATTCTGGACTGGGGTGTCTGATTTATATTCCGAATTGGGTGTCTACTTTACATTCCGGATTAGGAGTCTTTTATTCCGAATTGGGTGTTTATTTTTGTATTTCGAATCTAATACATTCAGATTTCACAACATTCAGATATTAAACAACATTTCGAATTCGGGTAATTACAATATTCCGGATTGGCTCGATATTATTTTTCCGAATTCAGGTTTCATCATTATTCCAAATTCAAGTCTAGCTATTATTCTGAATTGAAAGCCAACGTTATATTCCGAATTCAAATATTTGCATTATTCCGAATTGAAAGCCAAAATTATATTCTTAATTCAGGTTTAAGCTTGTTTATTCCGAACTGGTATATTCAGAGGTGAACATTCCCAATTCAAGGTGTAAAATATTCCGAATTCAAGTTCTAAAAATATTCCAAATTCAGAGATTTTCAAAAACGTGATTTAGAAAATTTCGTACATTCGTGAGTTATTTGGTCTTTGAGAATTTTTGGTTTCTCGAGAACACATACATAGGGGATTTAATCCACTTTTCTTCACTTATCAAGGAATCAAGAACGTTTACGATTTATTTGGTGGTTTGCAAAATCCCGCGAATTTATTTCTCGGTTTCTCCATGAATTGTAAAATTCTTTATTGTTCTTTCAACAACAAAAAACACAATTAATTTATTTCATTGCTCGATTGATAAGTAATCCTTATATTCATCTTCACATCGAAGATTTTAATCAATCTCCATCAAAGTCTGCATATCAAGCTCTCGTGAGACAATTTGTGCACTTCATCTTATTCAATATTCTTAAATATGAAGATTATGAGATCTGCCAGTCATTTCTTCGAGACACACATACCGAAGCTCAAGATTTTCGTAGTTCACTATATGCAAATTCATGACATCGGTTTCGTCTTCGATTCATAAAAGGTCACAACTTCAACAAGTGGATGACAGTGGAGTGCAAGAAACTAGGATGCAGATACAAGAGGTGAATGGTCACATGGTTGAAAAATTAGAGACTGATAAGGATTGCAAGGGCATGGAATCAGAAGGAACGCAGGAACCAACCAGCAAAACGTCAGGGAATGTTACAAATATCTCTAATGATGACACCATACACCTATATGACGAAGAGTCTACAAATACGGTACAAATACAGCATGTTGAGCATTCCGAACTTATTTATGTCAAACATGGGATGGAAAAGGGTGATAGTTATACCATTTCTGATACATCCGATGTGAGTCATGATGGGGGAGAGATTGTTTAGAATACTATAGTAAATCATGATACATGCTTTATGACTGCTTCACTAACCAATTTTAATTCAAAAATTAAAGAGCTTGAAACGATTTTAGCTCAACAATATAAAGCTCTTGAGGATGCCAAAATTGAATTTTCGAAGAAAATGGATAAATTTGAAAAGTATTATGAAAAACTTGAAAATTCAAACACTGGCATCCCAAGACATCTTACTGAAAGAAAATGAGACTTTAAAGGCTCAGGTTCAGAAAAAGGTTTTTGCATAAGCGGCTCTGAAAAACGAGTTGGGGAAAATTAAGGGAACTAGTGTTGACACTAAGCTTGAAAAACTATCAATCTTGGGGAAACCGCCTAAAAATCAGTCCGTTAGACAACCGACTGTAATTCGATCCGAGCAACTTAAATCATCGAGACTGCGGTTTGCCTCCCAAGTTGATATGGTTCATCTTTCTAGACCAGTCACTCCATTGTCTAGGCCTAATGTGATCAAATCAGCCTATGCAAAACCTACAAACAAGACTGCTACTAGTGATTGTAGGTATAGTTCTAAGAATAGGCCACAATGTAGGTCAAATAACATGCCTAATACTAACTATGTAGAGGTACCTAAGAAAAGGACACAAGATAGAACTAGGATTTATAGATCCCATTCGGATCTCAAACACGGTGTTTGTTTCGTATGCATGAAAACTGTCTTCACGACAAATCGTGCGGCTTGTGTAACTAAAGTCTTGAAGGAGCTGAACTCAAGTGCTAAAAGAGGGATTCCTAAAGGAAACAGGTCTTCTACCGATAAGTCTTCTGTTGTCCATAAGAAAACCATGTCGCCTAGATCCAATCTTAGGTGGCAACCCACGGGTAGGATTATTAAACTGGCTAATCTTAAATGGGTTCCTACAGGAAGGATGTTTCTCTCTAGCACTATCAAGGTTCACTATGAACCCCCGCGTGGTTTTAAAATAGATATCGCTAACCCATGTCAAAGTATGAAAATTGGTGATGCAAGTGCAGGTACCGAGATCCAGGCTCAAAAAGAACGAGGAAGTAACTTGATTGTATACCGTTCCAAACCTTGGCTGCAAAAAAACTCGATATCTAAGAATCAAGTGTCTCAGGGGATTTGTGGTTAAGCTTACGACTACGGTTTGCAGTCACATGACAGATTGTAACCTAAGCTTCAGAGAAAGGAAAGTTTATCGCCGATGATAAACTTATCCTCACAAACGAGATATCAAATTTACTCGAACACGAGCTTATATTAAAACTATTCAAAGGTTTTAAGCTCGTGTAATTGGCTCATAGTCAAATAACAGTTTATGCCCCAGACTTCAAAGAAAGGAAAGTTTATCGCTGATGATAAACTTATCCTCACAACGAGAAATTAATTTTTCTCGGGCATGGTCTTATATAAAAAACATTCGAAGTTTTTAAGCTCGTGCACAATGACTTACAGTTAAATATCAGACTGTAACTCTGACTACAATTTTAGGAAAGATTATCTTTAATGATAACTTGTCCTCGAAACGAGAAATTAATTTTTCTTGGTCATGAGCTTGTATTAAAACATTCTAAGCTTTAAGATGAGCAAGGAAAATGTATCTTTTAAATACGAGAACTTTTCCTCACAAAGGGAAATTAATTTTTCTTGGTCATGAGCTTTCCGTTCAAACATTCAAAAGTTTTCAAGCTCGTGAAAACGACTTCTAAGTAAATATCAACTTAGGACTCGTTCTTCAGTTAAAACGATGGTTTATCTCTGATGGTAACTTATCCTTAACAACGGAAAGTTTACAACTTCTCGTACTTGATCTCATTTCATAAGATATTCAAAATCTTTAGCTCAAGTAATTGATTTTCAAAAAGGGCATGTCTTCTAAAATAGATAATATTTACGATCCTAGAAATGTCGTTTAATAATGACACGGGGTGGTAAATAAAGTACGAGCAGACGTTTAACAGATTTAAAACATGCTCAATATGGTTTTCTATTATTTCTGATGGTAACCCACTTTTCATATTCAAGTCAAGCATTTCAGCGGAAATCTTTAACTCAACAACGGGAATTAATTTTCTCCGGTATGGTTTATTTTATTACCATGTAAGAGATTGTGTTTACGTAATAACACAATCTAGCACGAATATATGTACGCATCAGTGCATTTATTTGTTAAAACGAGAGAAATCTTGTTTTTATGAAGTTATCATCTCCATAAACCGTAGCAATTTACAACTGATATCTACATACTCAACGATGCGACTACTCAAACGACGACTACAGTTCTTTCGATAGGACACGGGTCAACAATTGAGGGGGAGCAATTGTCAATCACTTAGAATCTTCGATGCCGAAAGTGCCAAGTTCACAAATTGGTGTCAACACAACGATATCAATCGTACATGTGGTGTCAAGAAAGATTACCGCTTTTCAAAAAGGAGGAGATAGTTTCCCATGTTTCGGGGAGACCAACATTCGTGAACAAGAACCACATGATTCTATCATATGATGTTCTCATCATTCAGGTCCAACATCGTACATTATCAATCTTGTAAATATATTATCGTATATGATATTTGCACGTGATAAGTACCTTACACTTGTGTTTAAAAGGTATTTAATTTAGCTTTCAAGTACATCCTCATTAATTTGAGGGGGAGCTTGTGAAAATCATGAAGTTAATTAGATTTGCATTTTTCTTCTCGAAGTTTCTTAAAATTTCATTAAATCAGTTGATATTAAAAACATCGATTGGGTTATTATTTTTAATATTGGGGAGAAAATGTGATTTAATATTGAGATCAGTAATGGTTTAGTTAATGTGCTGGCTCACCCCGACATGTGCGAAATGTTTCCGAATATCGTGGCATATGTTAGGGGGAGCAAAATGGATTTGATATATGAAAAATGGAATTCATGGTGATTTATACTTACCCACAACCCATTTATTTCAAGACAATGAAAATTTATGGTGACAAAAGTATGGTAGGATAGGTTAAGTCCAATGATTCTTCTAAAACCAGAGGAGTCTTCCCATGGATATTCCATAGCTAGAAATAGTAGTCCTTAGGAAAGATGGAGAAAGATTGTGAACGTAGATGAATGCCGACCAAGAACATAAGTTATAACTGGAATAATCACAACAAGGTGCTAGTTATGACGTATTGGTAAGCATTAAAGGGGTTTAAGAATGAAAAATAATTGTAAAGATAAAGGGTCTAAAGAAAGAAGCCCTCCTTACAACTTAGACAAAAACCGGGTCAACACATATGCTATTGAGATAATTTTTAATGATGCTCGATATTGAAGTAAGACATCATGGACCCAGTGATGCAATGTACAACCCATCCCAACTAACTCATATATCTCTTAAAAGTTATTTGTCTTAATCACACGGAGATCAACACGTTATCTATCAATTTATTCACTACGAATATATTGGTATTGAAATGGTGGTATTCCTCTCCAGCCTCTGATCACTAAAAATCTAATGTGCACGATCGAGTCTAGAGCCATTTGAGATCATCAAATATCTCATTAGGACACAATTCCATATTTCCTTGCTTCTTCACACACTATGAAAAGTAACTAAAATATTAAGAATCCTACGCAAAATCTTCATGATCCTGCCTCAACATCCGAGTAATACAAAAGTATTTACAATGAAGATGGAAATCCTTCTTGAGTGAACATCAAAAAGCTAATTGTAGGTGACTAGTGCGATTCTTTATGAATCAAACTTGTGATAACTGGAAAGCAGGTTTAATTCTTAATTAAATTTAAATACGTTCCAAGCCTCTACGCAATATCTTTGTGATCTTGCCAGAACACTCAGAGTGACACTCCTTAGTGGTACAGTGATGATTGGAAATCCTTTTAGTGTTAACATCAAACAACACTTGGTAGGTAACCTGCAAGATACTATCAGAATCAAGCTCGTGACAACTGGAAAGCAACGATGGTGCGGTTCTTACTTGAATTTCACTTGTTCCATGTATATGAATTGACGGCTTCAATCATGCGGATAATATTATCTAAGTGATTCAGTCTTTATGTTCGCATTCAGCTTTAGTCGGTCGAATAAAGAGAACGGGTTTTCCCGCGAAATCTTGTGAAGGAGGTTCTTAATTAAAACTACCTGCCACAAGTATGATATTTAATATCGTCCAACGGTCTTTACTGACCGAAGGTAAAATGCTACCTAATTAGGTTGAAATGTTCAAAGCCATTTCATTCGTGTTTATGTTTTGTTGCTAACTGTCTAGTGTAGCATAACAAGACGGTGGCATTGCGGTGTCCGAGAAGAAGCCTTCCCCGCATGCTTATACATTCTACACTTAATACTTCAACAAATTCAAGAAAGCCTAAAATTCAAGTCTTCCGCTGTATAAAAATATAAAGCTTTCAAGAATTTGTAAAGGTATAAGTATGTGTGTTAAGTCCAAATATTGAGCAAAACATGAATAATTATACTCAAAACCCACAAGAGTAATAATAACAAAGTTTTTTTCAATGCTTTATAAATCTTATTAATAATGAATCTATAGATTTACAAGTTTGTCTGATTGTTTGCGGAAGAACAACCGGGCTATTAAATGAGAAACTATTCTCCCATTGATCTCAGCTTTGCTTGTTGATCAATGGGAGGAAGAACCATATCACTATAATCTTTACATATTACAATTTGTGTTTACAATGAATAAAATCCCTTAACCATCTTTTTCTACATAGCTACTATATATAGTGGGTAGGTGTGAAAGCATCTTTCACTATAATACAAATGTGCCAGCATGTGCTAGGATGTGTCACCCATGTGACTTTGTACTTTTTGTCCCCACCTTTTGTCTTTTTATCTTGTGTACTTGGTCCTTGCCAATGTTTATCTTTAGATGGTGTTTAGGGAGTCAGTGAGTTATTGTCATCACTAACTAACTCAATTGCCTTCTTCTTCGTCTCAGGTACATCATTCATTGAGTTTCGCCTCACTAAATACTCGAGTCTTTCTTGATGATTTTAAGTTCAGGAACACTGAGGCATAAGGAGACCTGTTGGCATCACCTACAGTTTGTGATCATCAAGCCGTGAGCACCTAGCCTTCAGGATTTTGGAGTTCTGAGCATTTTTAGCTTCAGGCCGATATGTATAAAGTTGTGTATTCTTATCCCCCTCAAAAGTTGCATTACTTGCAACTTTTAAAGTTTACACAACTAATTCATGTTATCATACTAAAGAGTGAAGGCTTCAAGCTCATGAACCCACTCATATCATCATGTTCATTGAATCGTTCAGGGTGTCAAGGTTTAGTGACCCGTTCATCAACCCTTCACACCCACTTAGATACATTGAATGAATCAGGGGTTGAGAAAGTTGGGTCACTGATGATCAGGACAATGAGACGACGAGACAACGAGCCTGAAGTTTTAGGTCGACGAGCCTGAGTCTGATTCGGCGATCATGAGCCTGATGAGCATCTTAAACATATGTTGTTGATTTAGTGGAGACTCTAATCCATGCATCTGAACGTGAACAAAGTTTATTGATCTTACATGTTAGAAGGTATTTTGAGTCTATTATTTTACAACTAGAGGTATGATGTTACTGGGATGATTTAAAGGGATATCATCAGTTCATATGCATCATCATAGTGTTTTGGCACACATTATCAAACCTGATGACACCCATCTGATATTCCAGAAGGCTGATATATACATCAGTATGTTTTTTCAAAAGAAGAAGGCATCAGGGAGCTAGTATGTGACCAAGCTGAAAAACAACGAATCAAGACAACATCAGGTCAGCGGGACATAGAAGATTTGATTAAATAAGTGACTTAAGAAGTTGTTTCAGGATTTCTTTGTTGTAATATAGGACGTAAGAAGAAGCCATTTTGCTCACTTACTAATAAATTTACTTAGGATAATTTTCTATCGAAATAGGTGAGATTGTGGTGTCAATTCAGTACCTAGTTGTCCTATATGTTGGATTTGAATGCAAAGTACCCTAAGTATAGTATATACTTAAGTCCCTGAGTGAATAGTCACTCAGGGAGTTGTCTTCGGGATTCTCAGCCTGAGTCTACAAGAAACATTCGAGTTTTTAGTGAGGCGAAACTCATTAAATGATGTACTTGAGACGAAGAAAAAGGCAGTAGATTCAGTGAGTTATGACAATAGCTCACTGAATCCCTAAACACCATCTAAAGATAAACATTGAAAAGTATAAAGTACAAAAGACAAAGAGACAAAAGTACAAAGTAGGCACATGGTTTCATATGGTCACATGGTTACATGTACTTTTGTGTTGTAGTGAAAGATGTTTTCACACCTACCACTATATATACTATTCATGTAGAATTAGATGGTTAGGGGTTTTATTCACTATAAACACAAATTGTAAGATGTAGAGAATATAGTGATAGGGTTCTTCCTCCCATTGATCAACAAGCAAAGCTGAGATCAATAGGAGAATAGTTGTCATTCAATAGCTCGGTTGTTCTTCCGCACACAACCGAGCAAACTTGTAAATATATAGATTCATTATTAATAAGATTTATTAAGCATTGAAAAATTATACAAACTTCTGTTATTAGTAGTCTTGTGGGTTTTGAGTAGAATGATTCATGTTTTACTCAATAATTGGACCTAACAATGTGGAACATGAAGTTACGAGGAGGAAAATAACACAAGTGATGAATGCACAAGGTCAAGGCAATGAAACATTCTCAAGACAAAAGTCAAAGATCACATCAGCATATTCACAAGAACAAGATCGAATACTCAAGCATAGTATGCTAGGTTTAAGATTTTGTAAAATAATGTGACCTCCCTTAGGGGGAGATTATTGGAAATACGAAATTCCAAAGAAAGTCTAGGTCACGTCATAGTTAGCATAGATCATGAGTTATAGGCTATTTAGGACTTTGTCTCTTGGAGCGACCTCCCTTAGGGGGAGATTGTTGGAAATACGTTTTTACGTATTTAGAAAGGATCGGTCACTCCAACGAGATACATCTAGTATGGGCTCGTGATCTAGTAATGTAACATATAACCCACAAAGCCCACATGTAGGATGGGCTATATAAACCCCCTCCTATCATGTTAAGAGGGGTTGGTTGTTTATTCACACATTCATGTAATCTAATATTATCTCTTTTCTCTCTAACCTCTCTCTTCTTTCTCTCTATAAGATCTTCATCTATCTCTGTCTCTCTCTCTATTACTCATTCCATCAATAGTATAATCCAATGATTACGATAAACTAACAATAATAAGAATAACTAAATCATAATTAAAGATTTGAAATGCAGCAGAATATGTGTAAGTCCTGGAAGACATGGAAGTTGTTTAAAAGCAGATTTATACTGAAAGGTCTTATGTTAATGTTTATACTGAAAAGTGTTATGTTCATGTTTATACTGAAAAATCTTACGTTCATGTTTATACTGAAAATGTAATTTAAATGCAAAAGAGCTCATATAGGTTATGATAAATATCAACGTGCATGAATACATAGAGGGGTGACCTCGTCATGCA
This sequence comes from Glebionis coronaria, assembly GCA_025667525.1. Classification (NCBI taxonomy): domain Eukaryota; kingdom Viridiplantae; phylum Streptophyta; class Magnoliopsida; order Asterales; family Asteraceae; genus Glebionis; species Glebionis coronaria. Next base: position 62,680,399 of record CM046876.1, read on the forward strand.
ATTAGAGGGGTTTCCTCAAATTATATTAGTCTGGGTGGAGGGATCAGCTCCATGTAATGGATGTAGAGCACACACCACAGTTACCTTGTAATTTGCTAAAAATGTACTAGGATGCACCCATTCGCGCCACATGATAATAATATAAATGGTCAATAATTGAAAGGGACGCCATGAGCAATCACTCTCACCGCGGAAGATTCATAACATTGGTGCCTCGAGTGTTATGGTTATGGTATCTCCATAACTAGGTGAAACATGGCATGCATGTATATAGCTTAGGTAGTTTAAATGTTAATCATAGTAATTACTGAAATGTTTAATGTAAACTATTGGGGAAAACAGATGGCTGCAAATGGGGAATCCTAAATATAGGAAGAGAATGTCCTTACTGAAGGACGAAATATCCGTACCTTATGTCTAGTAATGAAAATGAAGATGAAAGTGGATGAACTACTCCGACTTCACGAGTGCCACATAAATAAGGGACGTGAATGAGTTGTCTGTTTAATATATGACTTACTGATTATTAGTTACTTTACTTGTTCTTGATTTATTTTACTTGTTCTTGTCTTGTTTTCTGTGTTCTTGACTTGTTTTATTGTTTCATGTTTAATCATGTATTTCCTAATGAATCATGTGTTCTGATTTAGTGTATTTCATGTTTTATGTGTTATTATACTTGTTGTTTCATAATGAGTAACTTTCTAAATATAGCAGGTTTCTATATATAGTAACTTTCCACAAATAACAGGTTTCCATATATAGCAACTTTCCAAAAATGGTAAGTTTCCAAAAATAGTAAGTTTCCAAATGTAGAAAGTTTCGATAAATAGTATGTTCCCATAAATAGTATATTTCCATAAATAGCATGTTTCCATAATTAGTATGTTTCCATATTTAGCATATTTCCATAAATAGTAATAAACTTATTAAATAAGTATATGATATAAGCTAAAGTTTAATAAGCATCTATTACAAGCCATGATTATTTAAATGTCATATATATAGTAAAGTTTATTAATAATAAGTACTTTAGTTTTAACATAATGATTATTAATTAATAATTTAATACATGGTTTATAAGTAATTATTAATTAATAATATAACATAATTATATTAATAAAACTTTATCTTAACTTATAATTATATAATTAAATTAAAGTATAGTATTAATTTAATTAAACCATGATTAAAATGAAATTAGTTAATTAAGCTAAGTTCTTAATTAAATTAATTAAATGTAACATGTACTTGTACCATGAATAATTAAATTGATAATTATTATAACCTCAGTTTGATTAAATAAATGTAACCATGTTTTGATGTCATGATAATTATATTAAATAATTATATCTTAAGTCCAAACTAACCAAATTAAACATAACATGATTTAATTATTAACATAAAATTAATCTTTTCATAATTTAGCAAAACAATTGTCGTAACACCCCTTGGTGTTTTTCGTGTACCCGAGCCCCTACCGATCCCACACCAAGACCATGGGGTCTCGGCTTGTCTCGTACCAACAGCAAACACCACAGCCGCAAGGCTGTGGCTTTTCCCCCGTCAGCCCAAGGTAGCCACCGGATTAAGCCGGTTCCCCCTGCTGTGACCTACATAACCACCGAGGCATAAGCCTCGGTTGCCACTAACTAACCAAACACGCCCCAGTTGGGGTTGTGTGTTTCGGCTGACCAAGACCAAACAGCCATCGACCCCACAGTGGAGTTTGGCTGGCCAAGCAAAAACACCACCGAGACCTGTGTGGTCTCGGTTCCCGTGACAAACCAACCAAAACTCGTTTTAACCTTGGGTTATTACTTGTTTTAATTTCTCTAACATGTGTTCATAATTTTTACTAAATGGATTCATAACTCAATTAACATAATGAAGGAAAAGAATGGATAAGATTTACCGAGTGATTAAGATTCAAGATGAAAACCACGAACACGAACCCACTAATAATTTTAATGTATGAATTTTTCAATTCTTTTTTATCTCTTTTTCGTTCCTCGACTCGACTCGAATTGATATCCAATTTATACCTAAGATTAATTGTTCTTGGTTAATAAAACTTTGTTTGGTATTTTAAAACTAAAAACTATTTAATCTAACTAAAAAGAAAATATTTAATTAAAAATACTTTTTCACTATTAAAAATCTTAATTAAAACTAATTCAACTATTTTAAAACTATTTAAAATTGTAGACTAATTTAATTAACTAAAACTTAACTATTTAAAATTTATAAACTAATTTAGACTATTTAAAATAAAATTATTTAAACAAATTTAAAAACTATTTTAAATTTAAACAAAACTTAAAACTAATTTTATATAAAACTAAATTAATTAAAAACTATTTATTTTAAAACTAATTTTAAAAACAATTTAAATTTCTAAAAGTAATAAAATATTTTTATATTTGTTTTATTTATTTAACTTTTTAATCTTTATAAAATTGATTAAAATTTATTAAATGAAAACTTTGATTTTAAACTATAAAAAAACTGACAGCTAAAACTAATGAATCTATTATTAAATATTAAAGCTGTAACTAAACAAAAATAAGGAACTAGAGGAGATGGTTAAATTGTTGGGTTGTTACCCGTGAGGTCACGGGTTCGAGTCTCGTGAGTGACAGTTTATTTTTGGATAAAATATTTTTAGACCAGATTTTTTTTTGGTAAACAAACAAACCAAACACTCTAAATTCGAGGAATGCTGGTCCTTAATCAACCAGATATGTACGAGTACTAATATAACAGAGAAAACCAACAGTTCTAAAGATAACAAAGCAATAGCAATTTAACTGTACGAAATAAAGTAAACCATATAAAATCTAATTCAGTTATTAATTAAAACCCAGTAAATAAAACTAACAATTTGACTTAGATTCCAAATATTCTATTTCTCAAACCAGATAATACATGTAAAATCGAATCAGCAAACAGGGAAACTGAAATAAGCACCAACTTTGATCTAAATATCAGTGACAAAACAAACTTAGCAGATCCATACACATTTAACATTAAAGAAATTTAAGCAGATAGTAAAACTAAAATAAAAAATCCCTACTAAACATAGACATAATAATAGCAAAGTAAAATATCAGCAAAGTAAATCAGTTTACACATAAATGAAAACAATAAACCAACTAATCACAAAATAACATCTCAAATTTCAAAACAGTTATCAATATCAACAAATCATTAAAACTTAAGCCATAAACCGATTAATCATTTAACTAAGAATTTAAGCAGATAAAAATAAACTTGAAAGTAAAATTGAGCTTGACCCTTAAGTGTAGAAATCCGTTGGGTAGAAGTCGCGCGTTGAGCGGACTTGGACTAAACCGAGACCACCGTTACTTGAACCATCTACACCAAATCTCGAACCACTCTCGAACCAAGAATCAAATGAACAGTAAAGTTTATATATCAAACCAGTAGGGTTTGATTTTTTATCCCAATCTTACTTTATTATATAATTTTGCGAGAACCAAAATAAACAATAACAAATAGTAATAACAAAACTGATGAGATTAAATAGTAATTTTATTAATTCAAAATAAACATTACAATTTTATAAAAGAAAATTACATTAAACCTATCTCTAAATTAAAATAAAAACAGTAAATAAAGAAAAAAATGGAATGAATTAAAAATTACAATATTGGGGGTTTTATAGGCAAACCCCAAAACTTGCTGATGAAGATTTGTTGAGCAGCTTTTTAATCATGACCGTCAAATACATCTTTTCTCTTTCATTCTTTTGATCTACGGCTGACATGACACCCCTTGCACACGGATTGCCAACGTGTCAAGGGGTTGTGCTTGTTGTGCTTCTTCGAATCTGAGGTGGCTACAATTGATTGGAGGAGAGGTGATGGTGATGTGTGAGGACCAATCATATGAAGGGAAACTGCCACGTGAATCTGTTTACTCCATCTCTATGCTCCGATAAAAGGGGTGATTTAATTGAGGTATGTATAACACGCGCCTTTAAATCAAGAAGCCCCAATTTTTATCTTGGTTAGGGTTTGGGAAATAGTAAAGGTCTGGTTTGGTTATTTTGTTTGTGAGAAAGGGTAAAAGATGCGTTGAGAGAGAAAGAAACATAGGTTATGACGAAAAGTTTATGTGTGGTGTAAATTCTGTGTTGACCAAGTGTGAATAACTTTTTCACATTGATACAACTCTTTAACCGTTCTTTGTGTATCTCATATAAGACCTAATGAGCTTGGCCCAAAAGTGTATTCATCCCACCGTCTATAAATTAGATACTTTAATTAACTTTTCCATTCGTTTAATTCATAACTCAAGTAATTGGCCTTGGACCCAATTTTAATAAACTGTGAATCCGTCCCTTCTTGCTTGAATTTTGGGCTTGTTGGACCTTTGTTGGGCTTTGACCCAGCATTAGCTACTTAAGTCAATAAATGGGCTTGTTAGCCCATTAACACAATGTGGGACCCACAAAGGCCTATTTAACCAATTTAAGATTAAGTCCCCGAAATCGAACTTGATTTTTGGCTTTCTTGATTTTTCTTCAATCTCGTGTCGTTTTCGCCAGTTTTCGTGATCTTTGGTACACTTTTGGTTCTTTGACTTTGACTTTGTCTCTTTCTTGGATTTTGCTTCAATAATTGACCGTGAAATCCCGTGTTTTCTTTCCTTTTGGTCTTTTGTACCTATTTCACACAAAACCACGCGTAATTCCGACTTTTACGATATTAAACACATGATTAGGTCTTGTTTTTCATTGATTTTAGTGGCAAAAGGATAAGTGTTTACACACTTACTATTTCTCTTTCCCTTTTCTTTCTAATAGCCGGCGACCACAACAAAAGGAACTAGGGTTCCTTGTATTTTTTTGTTGAAACTTATTTAATGAAATGTAAAATTAGTTTTTCCTTGTGTTTTCTATATTCCTAATGGGCCGGGCCAAAAGCCTTCTCTTGTTCCTTTTCTTTTTGTGTCGTCCAAACAAACACGCTTTTACATACTATGTTTTCGTTTTTCGTGTTTTAAATAGTTATCGTGTTTGTTCGTGTCTTAATCTCGTGTTTTAAATCCTTGTCGTGTTTACTTATCGTGTAATAATTCATATACTTAATACTTGTCGTAATTAATTAATATACATAATATTTACATTAAATGTTCGTGATACGTGTCATATATTAATTAATTGTAAAGTTTTAATTTATCCGTGTTTTCATGCATTTAATGTTATGATGTATTTTATGGGGGTTTTACATATGCTCTTGCTTCTTTTGAAGCCGTGACATCTTGCATGCATTAAAGATATACCAAAGAGAGTCAGAATAGTATACCTAAACTATATGACACCATTGTTAGATTGATTAAAACCTCATCATAGGTATTGTATTATTGATGAGTATTTATAGTGATATACATAATATTTTAGAAACCCTAATCCCACAAGTCAGGCTTGGCCCAATTTATGGTCTATGTAACAACTCGAGTTTTCGTGTCTTTTAGTTTATGAATGAAACACACGAAGTTATTAAACGTATTATGTTTTGCCGTGTGATTATTTGACGTACTTGCTGAATCCCTTGAGGTCACGCATACTTGTCTTTGATTTGGATCGTGTGTCAAATTGTTATCGAGTCGTGCATATTCAGTTTTCGCGTCTAAGACCTTACACTCGACAAAACTTGGGCCGAATGGTATATCAGTGCAACATGTACAAAAATCTGAATTGTGAACCCTTATTCACTTTTATTTCAAAAGCTTGTTTAGCAAGAGTCTATTTTCAGTCATGACTAAATTTCATAGTTTATTCATCCACTAAGCACTACAATCCAGCACACATGCCAAGTTTACCCAAACTGGGTACATCACAAGCTTAACAAATTCAGTTTGAGTCTAACCCTAAACTAATAATACAAGATTAAATACAGTCCAAATTTTATCCAATGTCCAAACATAACACAAACAATATTCACAGTCCAATATTACAAACATTATTCCTGGACAAGTTTTTAAACACAAATCCTGGGTGAAAGTGAAGTGTAGTGTCAAAGCCGATCCATCCTTTTCTCGTCCACACCTGAAAACCGAAACCGAATCATCCATTATGAGTCTTTTAAATCACCTTTTCATTTTCTGTATACATCTTAGTTGTGCTCGACATTGTAACCAAACCTACAAAAATAAAACGAATGTGTTAGTCTTTGTCACGGTTCTATCAAAACTGAAAAGATAAATCATAGCATTTGTTTACTTGAACATGACCATGACCCCATTATTTCTGTCAACCAAACCGAGACCTAAACCGACCCAAACCGAGACCCAAACCGAGACCAAACCGAGACCAAACCGAGACCCAAACCGAGACCCAAACCGAGACCCAAACCGAGACCAAACCGAGAACCAAACCAAGACAACCGAGGTCCTTGTTTTCTGCCGAAACCCTTACCACTCAAAGTCACCATAATCCAAGATTTTAAACTATTTCATTTTTCAGAAACATCACCAAACCCCCAATTAAGCCGCGGGTATAAAAACCCCCTTTTAATTCGAAACCCTAAAAATTGTAAACCTTTTTAATTACGAAATTAATACTTTATATATTCCAAAAATGTTATTTAATTTCAAATAATCGACCGTGTGCAAAAACCCCCAATTTATATAAACCCTAATTTCATTTTATTAATTAAAACCCTAATTAAACCCAATCAAAACCCGAATCTATTAATTAATTTAATTGGAATCAAGGTATGAATAAACCCCCAAATTTGACCAAAACCCTAATTTTTACAAATCGTTTATCTGTTGAAATTAACATGTTTTTATGATAGAAAACGTTAATTAATTGTATTTAAACACGAGATATAGAAAAACCCCCAAATATTTTCGAAACCCTAATTTGTTTATCATTAAATTCGAGAGCCTTTTTGTTCACAGCATGTTTATACAAATGATTTAAAATCACAAATCTTTTATAAACGAAAATCATTAAATCAATTTATTAAAAGAAAAAGAGGGATAAGAACTTATCTTTAATTGATGATGAATAACTTAAACCCTGGGGAGGAACACCTCGAAAACCGAATCGGTTTGATGTGGGGTTGAAACCCCACATCCCACGCGAGTTAATCACCATAAACCATCCCAAATGATTTAGTTTTTAACCTGAAAACCATCACAGCCATGGGAGATTTGAAGATCCGATCCACTTTTTAGAGAGAGAGAGAAGTGGGGCGGTGGGAGTGTTTCGAGAGAGAGAGAGAGAGAGTTATCTGAGTGTTTTTGGTTTGTGTGAGATACAAACACACGTCTTAACCCTTTTTTCTCCTTGTTTGTATCGCCTGGGCTTGGGCCGGGTTAAATAACCCTTGGGCCGGGCCATGGGGTGGGGATGTTGGGCTTGGTTGGGCCAGTCTTGGTGTATGGGTTTATTTAAAGCCCAAAACGAAAAGTTGTAACTTAAACGTATTATTTAGCCCGTAAATCTCGACCGTTTAATAACCGACTTTTATGTATCGTGTTTTTCCGTAAACGAAAGGTATTGTCAAGCACAACTAGGGTGTCGTGTCTTTTACTAGTATGATTTTAATGTCGTAACACGATCCTTATAATTAAATAGGTCGCGGGTAGCGTAACCGTACTCTCGAGCTACCTTTATCTTCGTCATTTTTGCTGAATTACGAGGTGAGTTTATAGCCCCATGTTTATCTATTTTTACTGCTTTTTGGGGTGAGACATTGCTTGATTTAACGTATGAACACAAGTGCATTTACTGATTTATATATTAGTCTAAGTCCCACTAAAAACCCAGTTGCTTTGGCCCGTGAATCGTGAACCGTTAATTACTTTGTGTAAGCGCGAATGTTATGGATAGATCTATCGGGATTGACGTCCCTGTCTGTCTTGTCCAACAAGGGGACAAGCGGGCACGGTTACATTTGAGTCTGAGATAGGATGTCGTGGGTTTAGGCATCCAGTTGGGCTACATTTATATGATTATACTACCGGTGTTGTTAACGCTTCGGTGTCACGAGCTTAGACTGTAATAAATACTTTTAGGATGACTTTGTATTTGTTATATTGTCATCACTTTTGGGAAAATCTTGTGGTTCATTAAACATTTCAAATTAACTAAACCTATGAACTCACCAACTTTATGTTGACACTTTAGCAATGTTTTTCTCAGGTATTAAGAAGGAAGATGCTAAGTGAGGTCTCATGCATTGCCGCCATTTCTTTTGAAACAAAGATCATTTGTACTATTTGGAAAACTATGTTTTGTAACTGTGACCAGTTTTATGCTTCCGCACTATGTTAAAACTATTTATTTTATCAATTACAAGTGATCTATTTTCCGAACGTCTCATTTAGAGGTCGTTCTTTGTAACTGTGTGTGTATGATAATCATGACGTCACCACTCCCTTGTCGCCATTATACTCTGATATTTTGGGAGTGTGACAGATTGGTATCAGAGCCATGGTTATAGAGAACTAGGTTGCATTTAGTAACTCTAGACTATAACTGCTATGTGTTTAATCGATTATCATACGGATTGTAAGTATTAAGTATATGGACATAGATAAGTAATAAATGGGATACATGTGATTTAACAAATACGAGGTATATTTACATGGGTTACATGTGCAACAACAAAATCTGAATTATGTTATATGGGATACATGTGGATTCAACAATGATTGCTATGTTATGTTAATGTCCCTTTTTACGGACTAATTTTATTAGGTATTTACACACATTTATTTTTGTTTATGATTACAGCGATGTCTTCTTCTGATGATTCCACGTCTACAGGAGCATACTACAACCGCAGTTCACAGTCGACTATCAGTTCATCAGTAGGACTACCTAGAGGATCACCATCAGGATATCCGTGGTACCGGATAATTTCAGATGATGAGACTGAGAGAGACTGAGGAGGTTCATCGTTCACCGATCCGTATCCCTGATGCGTTAGCTGATGACGTACTTAGCCTAGAAGGCGGAGGAGAGGATGACCTAGACGCTAATGTGGTGCAGTCACCAGGTCAGGCATCAGTCACTAGGGATGAGACGATAGAGGAGACAGAGGATGATGATATGGAGTTCACCGATGGGGAAGGTGAACCCATGGAGGTCACTGACACTGAGGACCCTCCTACTACATATGCTGCTACTCATGAGGTTTCCCTAGCACACATCTCCTCATCTTCATCTGAAGACGAAGGGGAGAGGACTGACATCCCTGTTCCAGCACTTGGTACTCTACCTTTCTACTATGTGAGACGACGTCTTCGGGGGAGAGTTGCTCGACCACCACTTTCACCTTACCGACCCCTCATACCCTTCACTGCCACTGACGGGCATGCAGCCCGCACACCTGCCAGTCCTGTCCCAGAGGGACCACTACTGCTACCACCACCAGAGACTGTACCTGCTCTGTACCAGGAGATGCTTGCTGATGTTGGCATCTCTACTGGGCCGAGAGCTACGACTCCTCTTCCTAGGAGAGCTACATCGACAGTGGTGATGCTTGGGGCAGCAGATGGATGTGTGACGACACGATTAAACAGGTTGGAGGATGCTGTAGAGGCTTTAGGTGAGGAGTATAATGAGGTGCAGGATAAGCTGGAGGCACTGGCAAAGAAGAGTCCAGTTAGGGATGAGACAGTGTTGACGGTTTGTGTGACCCGTCTACGAGGACAGCTTCATGCTGTTCTTGATCAGATGGATACCATGCCAAATGCTCGTCTTGAGGAGATCGAGAGCCTGATGACCCGCTGGGGAGTAGAGCCATTGGTTGAGACAGGCGGACTAGAGGCACCTGTGGAGGACCCTGTTGCAGACTTGGATAAGAGGTTTAGAGCCGCTTGTTATGATACCGATGTTAGACTTAGAGAATCCCAGGCTCGTGAGATCGTGGTTGAGAGGAGGTTAGCAGGGTTGGAGAGAGAGCTTCATCAGCGCCGTGAGGGCACTAGTTAGATTTATCTTGTACCATTGACTTATCGTTGTATGACCACTAAGCTTTGAAGTTTATCTTAGCTAGTTGGTATTTTTATTTTATTTTATTATGTATGACAAATTATGATGTACTACCAAACAATTCTATGAATGATATTATGGGTTACAAAAATTGTGAGATCATTATATATTGTGTATTATACCCTGGAGCATTTCATAATTGTATTGTGCGTGCCATGCATGTTATGTCTGGCAAAACTCATTGTCCTATTACCTTTTTAGATTATGGCGCCAGTTAGAAGATCTGAAACGCAGAATCCACCAGCTACTACCGGTGGAATTGATACCGTCATGCTAAGTCAAATGATAGCCGAACGAGTGGCCGAGGCACTCGCAACAGCCGAAGCAAATCGTACAGCAAGCACACAGGAGGAAACCAACCAAGGAGCTACTAATGCCATTGCACGGACTTGTACCTACAAGGAATTTCGTGCAGTTACGCAAGTAAGTTTCCACGGTACTGAAGGAGCAGTAGGTTTAACCAGATGGTTTGAGAAGCTAGAATCCCAATTTAGGATTAGCAATGTTGCTGAAGCTGATAAGGTGAAGTTTACGTCAAGCACGTTAGTGGATGGTGCTTTGACTTGGTGGAACGTCTATGCTCGTGCAGTGACCATTGACGTTGCCCAAGCGACGCTCTGGAGTGAGTTTAAAGCTATGTTTGTGAGGAAATACTGCCCGCGGAATGAAGTCAAGCAGATGGAGGTTGAGCTGTGGAACCTGAAGGTCAAGGGTACTGCTCTTACTGCTTACAATCAGCGCTTTCAAGAGCTGATCTTGTTATGTCTCGAAATGGTGCCCAACGACGACCGATTGTTGGAGCGATACATTGAAGGACTACCTTTGAGCATCAAAGGGAATGTGACTTCATCCAAGCCAACGGATTTGCACGAGGCAATCGATATGGCTCAGAGTCTGATGTACCAAGTGGTACAAGAGTTGGGAGAAAATACTGGAGATAAGAGGAAGTGGTCTGGCAACCACTACAACAACAATATCAACAATACCAACAACAGCAACAACACAAACAACTACAACCAGAGCAAGCGACAGGAAGTAGCAAGGGTTGTTTACTGCTGGACAAGGTAATACTGGAAACTACGCTAGAAGACTCCCTTTCTGTGGAAAGTGTGGCCGACACCACGAAGGAGCATGTCCCCCTACGTGTTACAACTGTGGGAAGGCCGGACATAAGGCAAAGGAATGTCGAGCACCACCTCGTCCTACTAACCAAAGAGGACCTGGAACACAAGGTGGCCAAGGAGCAAATGTCACTTGCTTTGGATGTGGAGAGAAAGGCCACTACAAGAACAAGTGTCCAAGCAGTGGGAACCAAGGTCGTGGTAACCAGATTCGAGGCAATCAAAATCACAACCAAGGAAACCAGAAGTAGAATCAAGGGAACCGGGGAGGGAATAACCGAGCCACAACTAGTACTCCTGGAGGATTCACGGCACCTAGTAAAGTGTATCATCTCTGTGCTGAAGCTGCGGTGCAAGACAACAATGTTGTGACTGGTACGTTTCTAGTCAATAACAACTATGCTTCAGTACTATTTGATTCTGGTGCGGATAGGAGTTTTGTGTCATCTGTATTTAGTGAATGCCTAAATATTACCCCTACTGCGTTAGACGTTAAGTATAATGTAGAATTAGCCGATGGGAAGTCAGTAACCACCGACGCTATTCTAAACAGATGTAGTATAAGGTTACAAGATCGTTCGTTCAGTATCGACTTACTCCCCATAGAATTAGGAAGTTTTGACGTCATCATTAGAATGGATTGGATGTCGAAGCATCACGCGGAAATTATATGTCATGAGAAGTGCGTCCGTGTTCCTTATGGAAACGATGTACTAATCATACAAGGCGAAAGAAGTGGAGTGAAGAAGGGATCAAGACTGGAAGTCATCTCATGTATCAGAACCCAAAGATACATTGAGAAGGGATGTCCAGTATTCTTGGTTCAAATAACACAAAAGGAAGGAGAAGAAGATCACGAAAAGAAAGTGGAAGACGTACCGATCGTTAGAGACTTTCCGGACGTATTCCCAGAGGACTTACCAGGATTACCACCAGCACGGCAAGTGGAGTTTCACATCGAGCTTACACCAGGAGCCGCGCCTGTTGCTAGAGCCCCATACCGCTTAGCACCGGCCAAAATGATAGAGTTAGCTGAACAAATAAAGGAACTTTCTGACAAAGGTTTCATTAGACCAAGTTCCTCACCTTGGGGAGCACCGGTCTTATTTTTCAAAAAGAAAGATGGATCCTTTAGGATGTGTATCGATTACCGAGAATTGAATAAGCTGACGATAAAGAACCGTTACCCATTGCCAAGAATTGACGATATTTTCGACCAATTGCAAGGATCTAGCATATACTCAAAGATCGATTTAAGGTCAGGGTATCATCAGCTAAGGGTTAGAGATGAAGACGTTCATAAGACGGCTTTTAGAACCCGGTACGGACACTACGAGTTCCAAGTTATGCCTTTGTGTTTGACAAACGCGCCTGCGGTATTCATGGATCTCATGAACCGAGTTTGCAAACCATACTTGGACAAGTTTGTGATTGTATTTATCGATGATATTCTCATCTATTCTCGTAATGAAGAAGAACACAAGGAACATTTGAAGACCATACTAGAGCTGCTAAGGATGGAGAAGTTATATGCAAAGTTTTTCAAATGTGAGTTTTGGATAAACACGGTGCAATTCCTTGGGCATGTAATCGACAGCAGTGGTATTCACGTTGATCCTGCTAAGATCGAGGCCGTGAAGGATTGGGCGACTCCAACAACACCCACGGAGATCCGCCAATTTTTAGGTCTTGCTGGTTACTATAGGAGATTCATTGAAGGTTTCTCCAAGATAGCTAAACCAATGACGGAGTTAACTCAAAAAGACAAGAAATTTGAGTGGAAAGAGGATCAAGATTTGGCATTCCAGACATTGAAGCAGATGTTGTGTGAAGCACCTATACTAGCCCTACCCGAGGGTAATGAAGACTTTGTGGTGTATTGTGATGCATCCATAAAAGGGTTAGGTGCGATACTGATGCAAAGGACTAAGGTCATAGCTTACGCATCAAGACAACTAAAAGTGCACGAGAAGAACTACACAACTCATGACCTAGAGTTGGGAGCAGTGGTGTTTGCCCTGAAGATTTGGAGACACTACCTTTATGGTACTAAGTGTGTTGTATTCACTGATCATAAGAGTCTACAACACATTTTGAATCAAAAGGAGCTCAACATGAGACAACGACGTTGGCTAGAGTTGCTCAGTGATTACGATTGCGAGATCCGTTATCACCCGGGCAAGGCAAATGTCGTGGCCGACGCTTTGAGTCGAAAGGATAGAGTTCTTAGGGTGAAGGCTTTGGTGATGACCATTGACTTAGACCTTCCATCCTTAATTCTCAAGGCTCAGAAAGAAGCAGTCGAGGAAGAAATTCTCAAGACTGAAGATGTTGAAGGCATGATAAAGAAGCTAGAAGCTCGCTCGGATGGAACGTTATGCCTTGACAATAGGAGTTGGTTACCGTGCCATGGTGACCTACGATCTTTGATTATGCATGAGTCGCATAAGTCAAAATACTCCATACATCCGGGATCTGACAAAATGTATCATGATCTGAAGATGTTGTATTGGTGGCCGAACATGAAGGCAGACATTGCTACATACGTTAGCAAGTGCTTGACTTGTGCCAAGGTCAAGGTCGAACATATGAAACCATCAGGATTGTTGGTCCAACCCGAACTGCCAGAATGGAAGTGGGAAAGGATCACTATGGATTTCATTACCAAACTACCTAAAACCTCAGCCGGATTTGACACCATTTGGGTAATCATCGACCGACTCACCAAATCAGCTCATTTCATACCAATCAAGGAGACCGATGGAATGGATAAGTTAGCAAGAACATACTTGGAGGAAGTAGTCACGAAGCATGGTGTGCCTATGTCTATAATCTCCGACCGAGACAGCCGATTTACTTCCCAGTTCTGGAAGTCGCTGCAGAAGGCATTGGGAACGCAGTTGGATATGAGCACTGCGTACCATCCCCAAACTGACGGTCAAAGTGAAAGGACCATTCAAACCCTAGAAGATATGCTGAGAGCTTGTGTGATTGACTTCGGAAATAGAAGGGATAGACACCTACCTCTGGTGGAGTTCTCATACAACAATAGTTATCACACTAGTATTAAGGCAGCACCGTTCGAAGCACTGTATGGTAGAAAGTGTCGTTCACCCGTGTGTTGGGCAGAGGTTGGTGAAGCACAACTCACTGGACCCGAGATCATACACGAGACTACTGAGAAGATCTTTAAGATCAAGAGCCGTATGCAAGCCGCAAGAGATCGACAAAAGAGTTATGCTGACATGAGACGCAAACCCCTTGAGTTTGAGGTTGGCGATAGAGTCATGTTGAAGGTCTCACCTTGGAAGGGTGTGATTCGCTTTGGAAAGTGTGGAAAGTTGAATCCTCGTTACATTGGACCCTTCAAGATTATAGAGAGGATTGGCCCCGTAGCCTATCGTTTGGAGTTACCCCAAGAACTTAGCCGAGTGCATAATGTGTTCCACATTTGCAATCTGAAGAAATGTTTAGCCCACGAGACACTCGTTATTCCTTTAGAAGAGATTCAACTCGACGACAAACTCAACTTTGTAGAAGAACCGGTAGAAGTTATGGACCGTCAAGTCAAACAGCTCAAGCAAAGTCGTATACCTATTGTAAAAATCCGTTGGAATGCACGTAGAGGTCCAGAATACACGTGGGAACGTGAAGACCAATTCAAGAGCAAGTATCCTCATCTTTTCGCTAATCATCCTACTACAACAACGTCTTGATTTCGTGACGAAATCTCTAAAACATGGGAATACTGTGACATCCGTCAAATTTCCATCTTAAATTCTTCATATAGTAGGAGTACCTTAATTATTTACCGATGAGTTGTCGATATAAATGTGTTATTTACTTTGCTTTGCGGACAAAGCCCTTTTTAGGGAGAGCGAATGTAACAACTCGAGTTTTCGTGTCTTTTAGTTTATGAATGAAACGCACGAAGTTATTAAACGTATTATGTTTTGCCGTGTGATTATTTGACGTACTTGCTGAATCCCTTGAGGTCACGCATACTTGTCTTTGATTTAGATCGTGTGTCAAATTGTTATCGAGTCGTGCATATTCAGTTTTCGCGTCTAAGACCTTACACTCGACAAAACTTGGGCCGAATGGTATATCAGTGCAACATGTACAAATATCTGAATTGTGAACCCTTATTCACTTTTATTTCAAAAGCTTGTTTAGCAAGAGTCTATTTTCAGTCATGACTAAATTTCATAGTTTATTCATCCACTAAGCACTACAATCCAGCACACATGCCAAGTTTACCCAAAATGGGTACATCACAAGCTTACCAAATTCAGTTTGAGTCTAACCCTAAACTAATAATACAAGATTAAATACAGTCCAAATTTTATCCAATGTCCAAACATAACACAAACAATATTCACAGTCCAATATTACAAACATTGTTCCTGGACAAGTTTTTAAACACAAATCCTGGGTGAAAGTAAAGTGTAGTGTCAAAGCCGATCCATCCTTTTCTCGTCCACACCTGCAAACCGAAACCGAATCATCCATTGTGAGTCTTTTAAATCACCTTTTCATTTTCTGTATAAATCTTAGTTGTGCTCGACATTGTAACCAAACCTACAAAAATAAAACGAATGTGTTAGTCTTTGTCACGGTTCTATCAAAACTGAAAAGATAAATCATAGCATTTGTTTACTTGAACATGACCATGCCCCCATTATTTCTGTCAACCAAACCGAGACCCAAACCGACCCAAACCGAGACCCAAACCGAGACCAAACCGAGACCCAAACCGAGACCAAACCGAGACCCAAACCGAGACCCAAACCGAGACCAATCTGATATTCACCATACCCCATTATCTTTGCAATATGATCATTACCGAATTTAACCGTTCCAAGAAACTTGCTGACGAAATTTCGGAGCATCGAGCGATCTCCGGTCATATGCTTTGAACAACCGGAGTCCAAATACCAGAGGATGATTTGGACCACCTGAAAATATCACCAGACGAGGACAATGTATAGGTTTCGGAATCTGAATGTTCCTTGTTATTAGCAGGTACAGATTTAATAATCTTAGATTTGCTAACTTTAGGTTTCTTAGATTTCCTAGCCTTCTTCCTAGTTGGTGGTGTAGATTCTAGTTTGCTTAAATCCTGAGGTATTTCTTCACTGATAGGCACTATAGTGGGGGCTGACCTAATTAAAGGGCGCGGTTTCCATACTGTAGTGCTAGTGTTCCTAACTAAAGGACGCTAAGACCTAACCTCAATGGATGCATTCCTAGTTAAAGGGCACATTTTTCCATCTAATGTAAAGGTCCTACCAGTGGGACGCCATTGCCATTCAACTTGGGTACGAGTTCTCCCAGTTGGCTTCCATTCAAGATTATTCCTAATGGCATTCATTTCATTCACATGATCAATAAGAAACAAATCATGACGTTTGGAAAACATACATTCATTACAATTCAAACATTTCAAATTAGAATTCACAAATGGTTTAGGCTTCTACACAGGCGCAGAGCTTTTAGTCTTAACATGATTCTTTTTATTTAAATCTGAACTGATATTCCTATGGTGAGCTTCTACTTTCTTCTTGTTGGTACTACTAGTGGAGGGCTTGATCTTATCTTTCTTGAGTGGCGATCCTTTAGCCTTAGTAGACTCTTTTAATCCTGTAGAAGGCAAAGTGGGAACATTAGCAACAGATTTTAAAGGTGCCTTACTTGATGGTGCCAATGACAGTTTTGCTCCTGGGGTCTTATTGAATGGAGTTACAGCAATGGGTCGATTAGTGAGTAGTGCAGAACCTGGTTTACCTATGTATTGCAAACATGCTAAGCAATATTGAACTCGCTTAATATATTCATGAGCTGAATAATAGTAGCTACTTGAGGGATCTAAGGCATAAAGATCGTCTAAAATATCCCTAACAAGATCTACATGCTTAATTGCATTCCTCGTATAATCATTGTAGGTAACCGGGTTTTTCTTATGGAGCGGGTTCTTATAAAGCACTACTGACTTGGTTGTTGGAGCACTAGAGGACGGTGCAGAGGTGATAGCTAAGTTATTAACAGCTTCTTGTCGGGTGAGAAGAAGTGTCTCCTTTAACTCGGCCAAAACCATATTTTTGTCAATGAGCAGGATGTTTAATTCAGAGATTTCCTCACATTTTTGGTTCAATTGTTCAACATAAGATTGTTGCTGTGCCGCATTAAAAGCGAAGCGTTCTTCTAGTGAACCATAAAGTTTGGACATTCCCTGTCTTGCACGATCCATCTCCCCTATAATAGACGAAAGTCTAATTTCTAAGTCCTGGTTTTTATACTCTGCAACCTCTAGTTCTAATTTTAGTGTTTCATTTGATTACACATCTCTCTTTAATCTCATAATCTCTTCCTCTAATGCCTTAACTATTGCAATCATCTTGTCACTTGTCTCAACACTATTTTCACAACCATTTGTTATCAAAAGATCCTCATTTTGAGTTTGTTGTTTTAATTCTAAAGATATACAATGTTGTTCAAGTTGATTAAAGCGTTTTGAAAGTAATTTGTAAGAATCTTGAAGCTTTAAAAATTAAGCGTTAGATTCGTGACAAGAATGATTATCTACCTCATTTACAGTATCAGCAACATTTACAGAGAGATCACACACTTCATCACATATATTCACAGCATCACAGTTAATCATAGCGGATGTAAGCTCATTCGAATAATTAACATTCACAGTAGTAAGCACATCACACGAAATTACTTGGGACAAGAATTGGTCATATTCGGATAAAATCTTTTCCTTTTCAATTAATTGTAGTTCGTAAGCGGTGTCCATTTCATAAAACACTTTTTGACCTTCTGCAATTTCAAACTCAAGATTTTCCGAAAGAGATGCAAAACTTCCTTTTAGACTTTCGACAAACGGATCGATCTCATTTTTAAACACCTCGTTCATGTGTTCGAAAGCCCATTCTCCGGCGTTTAAGCCATTTGAAGTCGTACATACCAAAATGACCTTGTCAAAAGACTAGCAAAATATTGATTAATCTCTTGCAAGTTTAACCATACAGTGCTAACAGGTGGAAGATCCTTTGGAATTTCCTTGGGTCCTTCCATTTTGACAAGTGTAGGAAGTGTACTAGGGTTTTCTTCATTTAACATGTAGGTTGGTGCTGTGATGAGATCTTTATCCATATGGAAGCGAATTCTAAAATCCGTTTTTGCAAGCTCCTGATTCATTTTAAAATAATCACACTCGGGATATTTTGCAAAGTTATATGACCGATTCTCATCAACTAGATCCTTATTTGTGCGATCATCGAAAATAACAATCGGGTCTAAGACCAATCCTAATTGGGTTGCATTATAAAGTCTAGGACTATGGATAAAAGCTTGTTTTGCATACCGTGGGTTAGGGGGAAGGCCTTTTTGACGCGATAAGTTAAACTCTCTAAAAGATGCATCAAATAAGTGTACTAGTTGAGAGGCAGCGTATTGTCTTAAAAGCAAATAATTTAGACTTCTAATCTTATTAGTCGCATTAATTTCCATTTCATTCTTCTTAGACTCGAGTAATTCAAAATCCGTTTGAAGTTTTTGAAAATTAGTGACCACTAACTCTTTTTCTTTAAGTTCGTTAGAAAGATCTGCTCTTAATGTTTTAATTTCTTGCAAATGACCCATTTGTTTGTTTCGAAAATGATCATATTCGGGATTAGTTAGAACACTAGACGAAGGAACTAATTCCAAAGTTTGAACTTTCTCGTTGCATAAGGCAAGCTCATCAGACAAATTATTATTCTTAGCTAGGGTTTCTAAGAGTGCAGCATTCATTTGGCTAAGTAATGTAGCAGGAACCATGACCAAATCTTGTTGAGCAGGAGTATGCGTATGCGGGATGGCTCCCGGTTGTAATTCACTCAAAGTCTGGGGACTCACATTGATATTACTATCATTGATTGTCTCCTCATTTGAAAGACTCACCACCGAAGACTCATTCGAATCAGCACGCTCTTGCACAACTTGATGTGGTTGAATACTAGTATCTGTGGTATTATCAGTGGTGTTAATAAGTACCTCAGATCTTTTTTCTGGCCCTAAGCTAGAGATAGTTGCCATAAGAGCTGCCTGTGCAGATTGAAGTTCATCACAGTCTGAATCATAAGCATCAAGATCATCTGCTTGGTATGCTGCATTCTGTGTGGTGACAACGTCTTGTTCAGCAATCCCTGGATTAGCAAGAAATGCAAGCTCCTCTTCATCAAGTTCCCTTCCTTGTGCCTGAGTGTTTACCAGATAAATCTTCTCTGCAAACCATTGACCATCCCTTCTCCTCTTGGGTTTTTTGCAATCCCTGGACATGTGACCTTCTTCCTTACAATTGTAGCATGTAATCATTCTTAACTTGCCTGTGGAATTAGCCCGTGGAGGAGTGTTGACCATTGGGGCAGGATTGACCGTGCGTGCATTGGTGGTTGATGTAGTAGGTCTCCCCTGATAAGGTTGAATAGGTTGAACCATTACCCTGCCATTCTCAATAGTAGCTTGTTGGCGAGAATTGGATGAATTCCTCAGCTGATTGTTAGTAGGAGCTGGTCCTCTAAATCCTCGTTTGCTTAAAGTCCTTGTGAGATAAGCAGACATAGTGGCTAACACTTCAACTAGGTCAGTTCCTTGTTTGAATTCAGGAATGGGGACTTCATCATTATCACAATACAGTGCTTGGTCTTGTTGAGCTGCATAAGCACTAGAAGAAACACTCATGTGGTCAGAGTAGCTTGATGGATATGCTGCATTTTCTTGATAAGAAGAATATGATGATTGAGCATAAGGTGCAATGCTTGCTGGGTGAGGTTGTGAAGCATATTGTGATGAAGGTGCATTAAACCGATATTGTTGCTGATATGAGGTGGGTGGTTGCGGTAGAATCGAATATTGGGGGAAGCTTGGAGTCAGGTACGGTGATGGGTGATAAGCTTGGTGTCCCATGATATAAAGAGTGTTGTTGTAGGACAAGCTTGGTTGATTCGCCATCAAAGCTAAAGAATCAGGGTACATACCTCGAGGTGAACGGTGCATGATCACGTGTTTCTCATGCTGCTGAAGAAAAGCATAGAGTTGATCCAAATTGCACTTATGCAAATCCCTGGTTAACTTAACATCGGTAATATACTCACCCCATTCAGCTTGAGGTAAAGTATTCAAAAACTTGGTGTTAACCTGGAATGGAGCAATCACGAGATTGTATACATTCAGATCATTCATGAGAGTAGTGAATCTAAAGTAATAGTCGTGAAGCGTTTCCCCTGGGCTGTACGTAAATCTATCAAACAGATCATACAACTGACATTCCCTTTCCTATTTGGTAAGAGACGTACCTTGTAGCAACACCTTTAGACGTTCCCATAAATCCTTTGCAACCGTATATTGACTGACCATTCGATAGATATCATGTGGAAGAGCTTGGAGAATGGTTTGAAGAGCCTTTTCTTCTGCATCGGCAACAAGTTGTTGAGCTGGTGTAAGTTCTTCAAATTCCCGTGGTCGAGTCACATTGTTAACCACGATGGTACCATAATCAAGTGGACCATTCAGAATTGACTTGACCATAAGCCTCCCATATGTCAGTTTTCCCTTAATGTATGACATCATACGGCCTTTCCATGCTTCAAAGACTTCTTTAATGAGCATTGGAGGGCGATTATCCGTTCCCGTAATGACGGAAATGTCCGTAAGTGATGTCATTTGAGGCATTAATGAATTCGGATTCATTTTGTTCACTTCAAAGAGACAAAGATTATCGGTTGATCGAGCAGTGAAGTAAAGTTTGTGAGTTGTGTTGAGTTTTTGTTGTCAGAAACCAAGATTAAATCCTCTAAAAAATCGTCGAAAAAACAAGTAAAATATCCCTTGATCCGGAACTTTTGTTGATTCGGAAGTGTTGATTCGGAAGATTTTGGCTTGGAACTCCTTGATCCGGAACTTTTGGTTCGGAAGATTTGATCCAGAACTTTTCTTGATCCGGAACTTTCCTTTGATCCGGAACTTTCCCTTGATCCGGAACTTTCCTTTGATCCGGAACTTTCCTTTGATCCGGAACTTACCCTTGATCCGGAACTTTCTCTTGATCCGGAACTTTCCTTTGATCCGGAACTTTCCTTGATCCGGAACTTTTGGTTCGGAACTTTTTGATCCGGAACTTTGTCTTGATCCGGAACTTTCCTTGATCCGGAACTTTCCTTGATCCGTAACTTTTGGTTCGGAACTTTTTGATCCGGAACTTTTGTTGATCCGTAACTTTTTGATCCAGAACTTTTTGGTTCGGAACTTTACTGGGAAACAGAAACTTGGTTCGAGTAACAGACGATCAAGTAAATGAATAAATAAGCCCAGATTTTTACCAAATAACCCGAAAAGTTTTGTGATTTCTACAAAAATAAGTAAGAACTAATACTTATCTACTAATCGCAATCACAAAATCACCAAAAACTCCAAGAATCAAGATGGATCTTCTTAAAGAACACTAATACAATCAAAAACTAAATAACAACACAAATCATTACCTTAAATCACCCCATAGCTCTTGATACCAAATGTAGAATATTGATAATCTATGAATCTATGAAGTGGGTTGAAGATTCCTAGAGAGAGAAACTAGTGAGAGAAAGTGAGAGAGAAACTATGTGTTTTTATTCAAATGAGAAAAATAGAATGTCAACTACCAACCCCTTTCCATGGTGGAAAGGGGTATTTATATCCAAGGCCACTATTTGGGCTTGGGCCGACCCATGGGTCGGTTTCTTACTTAACTTAATAAGCACACATTAACTACGAGCTATTACAACATTAATAATATTGTGGATTGACCGATACTTCTAATATACGTATAAACGTATTTCTAACAATTAAGTTTAAAAGTGTGTTAAGGCGCCAAGATTAAATAAATCTTAAACCGGATGAGTGGGATTGTGACATGGCAGGTTTGTGGCTTGTGATTGGTTAGAAAGAGGTAGTGGGGCACGTGGCATATCTTGGTTGGTTAAGGTAACTATCATGTCTGCCAGGTTTAACCCTCAATCTTTTATACTCCTTTCACTTCCAATTTAAACAGCCAAAAACTTATTCTCTTTGTACTTCAAGTTTTCATTTTCACACTTTTGTCCCAAATACTTTTCCAAAGTATTTTCAGGGGTATTTCTTGCCATTTTTGAATTCTTCAAGGGCTGATTTGGTAATTTCTTCAATGATAATGGTCTAGACTTGTATAATTGACATTTTGGAGGACTGAAATTGCCAAGTCTTGATGATTGAGGGACCATTTTTGCCAAATGTTGAAAGTTGAGGGTCCTTTGTGTAATTTTGGAATTTTCAAAGGACCAAACTTGTCATTTCTTGTACTTTGAAGGACTTCATGATGTATTTGACTTTGTGGATGATATTGGTTGACAATTTAGCTTTGTTGAGGGGCTAAACTTGCCAAATCTTCAAAGTGGAGGGTCTTTTGTAATTTTGACAAACTTTAGGGACCAAACTTGTAATTATGAGGATACAAGGGTATAAAGTGTCAATTATTCCATATTGGAGGACCCTTCTTCATAATTCTTCAAGTCTTCAAGGGTTGATCTTGGGAAAGTCTTCATTAGGGCTTGGTTCATTGTGCGGCTTCGTTTCCCGTGTTCGTTTTTGATTGATTCTTGTGATCTTTTGTCATTTTCTCAATATCCGTACCTAAAATACACAAGCAACAAACACAAGCATATATTTGGGTATTTTGATGATATTTAATGCATTTTAAGCCCTATTTGGAAGATGATACTATGTATAAAAGCAGTCTCATCAGGAACCATCAAAAGAAGTCTTCTACCAAGCTGGATGGCATTCATAAACAACCAGTCGATGGGATTTTCAACACTGCTTCATATGATGCTGACGTTGTTGGTGATCTCAATAACTTGGCACCAGAAGTGGAAGTCTCCTCCAATCCAGTCTTGCAATCACACAAAGATCATCCTACCACTCAAATCATTGGAGATCCTGGTTCTACTGTCAAGACACGCAGAATGCAGCAGAAGGCCTCGTCTGATCATCATGCTCTTATGAGCTATATTGAAGATCAAAAGCGTAATAATCATACGGACTTTCAACACTGTTTGTTTGCTTGTTTTCTTTCACAGGTGGAACCTCGGTCAGTTTCTCATGCACTTGAGGATCAAAGTTTGGTGGAGGCTATGCAGGAGGAAATGCAGCAATTCTTGTTTCAGAATGTTTGGGTTCTGGTTGACTTACCAGATGGAAAGACAACAATCAATACCAAATGTATTATCAAGAACAAGAAGGATGTAAGGGGAATTGTCGTGAGAAATAAAGCAAGGCTTGTCGCACAAGGCCACAATCAAATTGAGGGCATTGACTACACTGAAGTTTTTGCTCCGGTTGCAAGGATTGAAGCCATTCGTCTGTTTTTGGCTTTTGCTTCTTATGTGGGCTTTATGGTGATTCAGATGGATGTCAAGAGTTCATTTCTCTATGGCAAAATTGATGAGGAGGTGTATGTCACTCAACCTAAGGGCTTTGTTGATCCACTTCATCCCAAGAAAGTTTACAAGGTGGTCAAGGCTCTTTATAGATTACATCAGGCTCCTAGAGCTTGGTATGAGCGTCTTTCCACTTTCTTGTTAAAGAATGGCTATAGAAGGGGTACTATTGACAAAACACTATTTCTTCGGAGGAATACCAAGGACATTATCCTTGTTCAGGTTTATGTGGACGACATTATCTTTGGTTCTACGAGGAAGGAATGGTGTGATGAGTTTGAACACTTGATGAAAGGCGAATTTCAGATGAGTGCGATGGGAGAACTTTCTTTCTTCCTTGGTCTTCAGGTCAAGCAACAATCGGATGGGATTTTCATCAGTCAAGATAAATATGTTCATGAGATTCTTCAGAAGTTTGACATGGATCCTCTTAGACCAGCAGCAACTCCTTATGAAGTTGCTAAAATCAAACTAAAGAATGAGCCTGACCCTCCGGTCAATGTTCACATGTACAGGTCTATGATTGGCTCCCTCATGTATTTGACTGCATCACGTCCGGATATCATGTTTGCAGTAAGTGCTTGTTCTCGACACCAGGTGACTCCAACGGTTTCGAACTTAAATGCAGTGAAGAAGATTTTCAAGTATATCAAGGCTCAACCTAAACTAGGCCTATGGTATCCTAGAGAATCACCTTTTGTTCTAGAAGCCTATAGTGATAGTGACTATGCAGGTGCTAATAATGACAGGAAGTCTACTACTGGTGGTTGTCAATTTTTGGGTCGTCGACTTATTTCATGGCAATGCAAGAAACAGACAATCGTAGCTACTTCTTCAACAGAAGCTGAATACGTTGCTGCTGCTAGTTGTTGTGGACAGGTTTTGTGGATCCAAAATCAGATGTTGGATTATGGTTTCAATTTTATGAACACCAAAATTTTTATTGATAATCAAAGCACTATATGCATTGTAAAGAATCCTGTTTTTCATCAGCGGACGAAGCATATTGAAATTCGGCATCATTTTATACGGGATGCCAATGAGAAGAAGCTGATACAGGTTCTTAAAGTTCATACGGATGATAATGTTGCTGATTTGCTGACTAAAGCATTTGATGGTCCTCGGGTTAACCACTTGGTGGTTCACATTGGGATGGTCAATCCTTGAGGTCTAGGATTGAGGGGAGGCTAAGCCTAAGGGGAGGCTTTGTGTACATATTCTTAGGATAGACTAACGTATTGATAGATTTTAATAACATCTTCTATTGGTTCTGGTGGTGTGTGGTACTTCTGGTGGAGGATTTTGCTCACTTCTAGTGGATATGGTCTTACATGACTGGCTTCTGGTACTCATTGGTCAGCTTCTAGTCATAATTGGTTGGCTTTTGGTGGTTCAAAATCCTTCTTTGTCAAGTGGTGATTGGCTTCTGGTACTGGTCTGGGACACTGTTCATTCCTTTTGACCTTTGTTGACCACATTTTGCTTCTGGTCTGACCATTGTGTGCTTTGACTTTTGGTCAACGCTCCCACTCCTGGTATTTATATTTTTAATTAACTATGGTAAATTGGGAGTTGGTAATTATGTTAAAAGGGGCAAGTGGTTACTATGCAATTATATCTAATTTGAAAGGGCAACCCCCCATTAATAGGGGTCAATGAACAGTTACTATTTTCATTATTAATGGTCAACTTAACCCCCTTGACTCCATCATTCAATTCATCATACACATAAAACCGATCCTACTCTCTCAACCCTAACCAAAATCCTTCTTCCATCAATTACTCAAGATCCATGGATGCTCTAGTTTACCAACCTGCTCACAACCGAGTTGCTTATCTGGGTGATGGTCCACATCGTGATCATTTTGCTGACATTTTGGATTTCATTGAGGCTTCCAACCTAAGGTTTGCGTTTACTGTATGTCCCACTATTTATGATAGTGTTATTCGTCAATTTTGGGCGTCTGCTCGACTTGTGGATGTGGTTGGTCGACCACGTGAACTCCATGCTACCATAGATGGACGTTCATACGTGGTGACTGAGGCTTCTATTCGATCTTCCCTTCATCTTCAAGATGAGGGTGGTGTTGAGTGCATCCCCAATTCGGAGGTATTGGAGGGGATTGTTGCTATAGGATACAATCATGGGGGGAAGTTTAACTTCCAGAAAAATAGGTTTTCCACCCAATGGAAGCTTCTGGTGCATTTTCTAATTCATTGTATGAGTCCCAAGCCTGGGAGTTGGGATGCTTTCCCTACTCCCTTGGCTACTGGTCTTATTTGCTTAGCCCAGGGTAGGGTATTTAACTTTTCTCATTATTTATTTGAGGGGATGGTTAGTAATCTATCTAATGCTGGTTCTAGAAAGAAGTTTCTTATGTATCCTAGGTTTTTACAACAAATACTGGTTTGCATTCCTCGTGATAGGACTGAACATGTGCCGTCTAAGCTTACTGCAAAAGTGTATTACAATATGGTCCATGGGTTTACCGGGGAGTGGAGGCCCCTGACTGAGGCCATGTTGGGACTGGCTCAGGGTCCTATGGGTGAGGAGGAGGAGGTTCCTGAGTTTGTTGTGATTGATGATGATCCTATGGAGGAGGAGGCTCCTACTGGTGGTCCTTCTCATGTGGTTGAGAAGGAGCTGGTTGAGGAGGTGGTGGTTGAAAAACCATCCCCCTCCAAGGCTGGTCCTTCTTCAGCACCACACAAGTCTCCATTTGTGGAGACTCCACCTCCTAGTCCTGCTCCACACTCTTTTGATAAGCCTTTTGGTACCAGTACTCCACATGTTGACCCATCTGTTGCTTCGGGCTCCAATGACGCCTTCCCTGACCCGAGTTCTCTTGGTGGGCAGGCGGAGGATCCTACTACACTTATGTCGTTACTTGATCTTATGCGCAGGTATCATGAGAGGATGGTTTCATTGGAAGCTGATTTGAACCAACATCGGAAACTTACTAGGGAGTTTGTTCTTCCTCTGGCTGATCGCATCAAAGCTTTGGAAACTCAGCAAAGACATCGAAAGAAGCATGTGATCCATTCAGATTCTGATGAGGAGGGTACAGAGCGTGTTGAGGATGGTTTGACATTATTGGCAAAGGCTGCCTTTGCTGATAAAGTGTATGATGATTTGCCGGTTCCTCCGACTTCCTCTAGTGTTCCTTCTCGTGCTACTATTCCCACTCCTATGGATGGTGATTCTGGTCCTGCTGCTGGTTCCAATGCTGGTCCCTCCCATGATTCGAAGGGCAAGGCCCCAATGATTGATGCTCCATCAACATATCGCAAACGTACCCGCCGACAGCTTGAAGAGGATAGGCTTGGTGAGGAGGCTGCTCAACGGATTCAAGCCGAGATTGATGAAGCTGATTGGGCTGCAGAAGAGGAGCTTCGACAGCGGAGGCGTGAACAAGTTCAGCACGATGCAATGCATTGGAGTGATAGTGATTGGATGCAGGTGTTGACTATTCTCACCAGGGATTATGCTCAGTTCACAGATCTTTTGGGTGATGATGTTGATGAGCATAACTGTATTCCAAGAGCCATGGTGTTGATGCGCAAGCAACAATTGACCCTTGCTGCACAGCTTCGTGAGAAGAGAAAGAACAGACCTTTATCAAGAACTGAGGAGCGCAAGCAGATGCAGCGTTATGTGAAGTATCAGTCAGCTGCTCATTTTAATGCTCCTTGGACGTGGGACAGGGTTCGGGCTTTATCTTTTGATGAGCTCAAGGCACTTTATGAGTGTATGGTTAAGCGTCAGAGTCAAAAAATTCCGGAACGATTTATCTATCATCCTCGTGTGGTGACTTCTTCTTCGCCTGCTGTTACTACTGGTCCCTCATCTGCTCCTACTCCTGGTTCTACTGCTAGTCCATCAGTTTTTGCTGCTACTTCAGTTGGTACCTCTACTTCTCCTTTGGTTGCTCCTTTGGGTTCTCCTACTGGTCCTGCTACCACCACCACACATTCTACCACCACCACCTTTGCTACTACAACCACCACAACTGCTACACCTGATATGGCATCACCATCACCACCGGTTCCTGGAACTCAACCAATTCCTACTTCTGATGCAGCTCCTATTGATCCATTGGGGGGCAAACTCATGAGTCTACTTCTCCTGCTCCCACTGCTGTTGCTGAGGTAAAGGTAAAGGTTGAACCCACACCTAGTGATCCCACACCTAGATGTTCGCTTCGCCAGAAACAAGCTCGACGTGTTCGACGTGGCAAGACAGTCCCTTATGAGAAGCGTGATCCTGAGAATTTGATTGATGCCGCTTCTGACAGTGATTCTGATTTGCCTTTGGGGAATGGAAATATTATTGGTTGGACGGTTGAGCGTTCCACTACTCTTCCTGGTGTGGTCTCCCATAGAATTACTCTGAGTGATGGGTATGTGCGTTTGGCTTCGGGTTGCACCTCCTCATGCTCCTGTTTCGTATGGATCTTATGGCTTTATATGGATTTGTTGATTCTGGCATGCCTTTTGAACCCATGGTTGTGTCTTCATGGCCTGGTCTGCGTATATGGGCTGATCTTAAGCTGATGCTGGATGCACCTCCTCATGCTCCTGTTTCGGGTATATGGAAGGATCAAATGCAATGGGTGATTCAGCGATGGAAATTATATGCGGGATGTGGTGTGCATATGTTAGAATTAGAATCTGGTCATATGGTTTTTATGCTGACAGACGTGGATTACCCTTTGAAGATTTCTTCGATGGAGGCTATGTTGGCTACTCACTTGCAAATTTCCAATGCTCCATCTGGAATGAGTCCTCTATGGCCACGGCATTGGTGGAAGGTGTTCAGGCGCGTTTGAAGGCTGATAAGAAAGTTGCTTCTGGTTTGTGATTTGGTTGGGTTGTAAGTTTTTCTATTTTGTACTTTTTTTTCATGTGTTCTTATTATCATTCTTTTCACCAATATGTAAAGTGATTGGTGAATTTAATTCTTTATAGTTAAAAAAAATCTAACATTACTTATAAAAAAAACAAAAAAGAAACAAAGAAAAAAAAAATATACTTTTTATATAATATCTGCTTATACTTTTAACACATCTTGGATTTTATACTTGTACATATAATACCATTTGCTGCTTCACTATGGGTTCTGGTTCTTGATTTGTGCTTATGCTGGTTACTTTCACTTGGTGTTGGACTTGGTCCTCACAACAAATGGTCCTCAACTTACCATGTCT
The DNA here is from genome assembly GCA_025667525.1 of Glebionis coronaria. NCBI lineage: Eukaryota > Viridiplantae > Streptophyta > Magnoliopsida > Asterales > Asteraceae > Glebionis > Glebionis coronaria. Next base: position 62,709,266 of record CM046876.1, read on the forward strand.
AATCGACAAGAAAAAGTTGATTCACCTTGAGGGTACGGCTCCTGGTGCGATTCTCAAATCCGTTGATGGTTGCCAGGTTACCCAAAACTGGATGGTTTTCACTTGCCATAGTCCTGGACTGAAAAGTGGCTAATCCAAGGGGGTACGGCTCTTGGTAAAGATCTTATCAAATCCGTTGATAGCTGTAATAGCTTGCTTAAAGCTATAGGGTTTTCAACTCACCGATGATTCATTGCTAAGAGTTGGCGAGTCCAGAGGGGTACGGCTTCTGGTAAAGACATATCAAATCCGTTGACGGCTGTGATGGTTTGCCTAAAATCATCAGGGTACTCCCACTTACCATTGATTCATGTTCTAAGAGTTGGGCTGGGTTCTAGTCTCCCAGGGTGATGCTTATTCCACCAGAAAGACTGGCTAGCCCAAGAGCGAGCAGCTACATGGTAAAGGCTCCTAAAATCTGCTCATGTTGTTGAAAAGATTCAACACAATGCTGATTTGTTCCAAGCTTTGGAGAAGCTTCTAGTGTTTCATGTTGCGGCGGTTACTCTGATTCTTATCTTTCTGATGCTGCTATTAGTTTTGCTGATTCAATCCTTGGGCTTTATTTGCACGTTTTCCGGGAAACTTGAACTCAACAGGTCAAATTCAAGTTTAGGGGAGGATTGTTAGGACCATTGTAATAGTTAAATGTAATAAGTAGACTAGGAGGTATGTAGTTCCTCCTGGTCTTAGTAGTAGTAGGAGCAAGTCGTGCTCCTGGTCCGAGTCGAAGTCAAACTTTATTATTTATTTAATATTCTGTTTGGATATGCATGAGATATGTTAGGAAAGGATATGCATATCAGTTTTACACGTTTTGTTTAATGCTGTATTAGGGTTTCCTTGTAGTATAAAATGAACCTTAGGCAGAAGGGTTATACACACCTTCACCAAACGTAGTTCTAGTGATTATCAATATTAGAAATCCTTAAAAGGATCAAGTCTTTATAGTTATTCTGTTCTTCTTTATTATATTTGTATTCTACATTTATATTGTGTATAGAGTCTCTCTGTGGATTGACTTGTGATTACAGAAGTCATTCACCGTTCCTGACAGGCTGCAAGATCTACATCTAGTAGACCCAACAATCATCATCTAAACACTCCTTATATTCCCAAATCTTAGACACATAAACCCAATTAATTGTTTCACCAATTGACCAACAGATTCGGTGGTTATATTTTTAAGTTGATTAACACGAGATAAATAAACCACAAGATGATTCGTTTTCAAGATCTGTTACAAGGTCTCGGGTAGGTCCTAATATTTAATTTCATGTTGATTTTGATTTTGTTTTGAGTAAATTGAGTTTAACAAACCAAACCAAAAGACAAATCAGAACTCTCTTGTTCTTGATTGTTTAATTGAGTTCGAAAATTGAATGAAGGTTAAACCTTCACACAAGATTTATGATGAAATCTTGATTTTCGTGACCGGATCTATAACGGATCTTGACATGCAAGACACGAAATTTAAAATCTGAGATCTTTATGTTTTGATATGAGTCTTTTTTAGGTACAAATCAGACGAAGGGATGAGGATTATATTGGTGGATTTGTTGATTGGATTGAAAAGGTTGGTGTTGAGTCTTTGTTTCTAGTCGAATCTCAGTTTTCTGAAGAGTTTTGTCGAGAGTCTGTGTTGAAAAGTCAGTCGAGTTGAGTTGAGTCGAGTCTGTTGTGAGTGAGTCAAGTGTTGTTGAATAGGCAGGTTGTGGGCGATTCTGTGTTGGATTCGATTATGTAGAGTGTTTGAGTCTGAGTTTGAGTCGAGTGTAGTTGTTGAGTCTGTGTTGAACTCAGTTTGTGAGGCTGTTTTTGGTTGAGTCAGTTTTGAGACAAGTCTTGAGTCATGAGTCGAGTGTTGTTGGTTGTGAGTCTGGGTTGTGGTCGAGTCCAATCGAGTTTGATGTAGTTCAGTACGATTCGATGCTAGAGTCAGGCATTGGGATTTGTTTGGGTTCGAGTCGAGTTGGTTATGAGTCGATAGTTTCTTTGGTTGTCAGTCAGTCGTATATATCGATTCTAAGTGTTGTTCGGGTCTAGTTTGTTTTTTGAGTCGATTTTGGGTCGAGTTTGATGTTGGGAATATGCTTTGCAATGATCATCGTCGCGATGATCACCAATATGACCCTCGCAATAAGCTTCGGAATGTGGATACTTTAGAACATCGCAATAATAGCAAAATATGTCTCAATAATAGCATAATAGCAAAATCGGTCGCAATAATAGTAAAATTTGTCGCAATAATCGCAATAATAGTAATATCTGTCGCAATAATAGCAATAATAGCAAAATCTGTCGCAATAACACCCCTGTCGCAATAACTCCTTGTCGCAATAGCACAAATCTGTCGCAATATGCGTCGCAAAAAGTGTCGCAATACAAAACCCTAATACACCTGTCGGAATAACTGTCGCAAAAAGTGTCGCAATAGGTAAACCCTATCCTTTGCTGTGGAAATCAACCCAAATTATGTCGCAATATGAGTATTGTACCGAAACTAGAGATAAAAAATGAGATTTTTGCCTAGAAATCCGTGATTTTAACCAAACTAAAGCACCCAAATCTCTACCACAACTATGTAGATGATATATGGATCACTTAGAATAACAAAAACACGAAAAAATTATGAAACTTGGGTAAAAATCAATCAAAAACAAATGAACACACTAAAATAAGCATGAACAACACAAAACCAACCTCTATTTCATCCCATGACTCTTGATACCAATTGTAGGTCCACGTCTTCCTAGGATTGTCTATGTGTTGTAATGATCTAAAGAGAGGGAGAGAGATGAAGAACTTGAGAGAGAAATGAGAGAATATGAGAAAGGAATGTTTGATTAATGAAAATAAGAACCAACAACTCCTCCTAACATGCTAGGAGGGGGTATATATAGCCCACCCTACATGTGGGCTTTATGGGTTATACTATTACATATTAGATCACGAGCCCATACTACGTATATATCGTTGGAGTGACCGAACTTCCTAAATACGTAAAAACGTATTTCCAACAATACAAAACTTTGTTATCAGAAATTTATCAGAATAATAAATCATTTTCGATCTGTACAAATACAATTCAATTTTAATTTATTTGAGTATTAACCAAACAATGAACATAGTACTTTTCAAAGGAAAAAATAGTCGAGTAAACACTAATATCTCGTGTAATAACAATTTAGTAAACCCAAAATTCAGACATATAATGCATTAACACACACGTAGCTACGTAGGCCCAAAAGATATCAATTGGAATTTCAGTCCAAAATTAACTACTAGTAAAACATAAACCTAGTACTACTACTAGGTTTCTATAGATATCACGCCTCTTTTTAGGCATTGTAGACCTTTTCTTCTTCTCTTTCATCTATAATCCTTAAAACCACAATATTCATCTTGTTACTTTATGCCAAATCCGAACCATAAATATAACTTCTAACTTGTGTGTGGTTTAATGGTACACATGGTTTGTTAATTTACGATTCTAATTGAGTAATTTTTAGTTAAGATAACTTAAATAAGTGATTCACCTAATATTGTGTTCTTTTTTTCTTATAATGTTTAACAAGGTTGTAAGGGTTTTGTAAGAGTTTTGTAAGGATTTTGTGAGTTTAATGTGTTGTAGACGTTGAAGGGTTTAGAGGTAAATGAAGGTGGGTTAAACGTGAGTCAGATTTGATCCCCACCTCTTATTCAGTCAAAGGTTTATTATCATTCCATGTCTGACTCGAAGAATAAAAAACAAAAAAAACATATGGCCGTGTCTGATCAGTCACATTTAGATGCGCTTTAGACTTTTTTTACAAAAACAAACACACCCTTATACTATTCACTAGTACCAAATCCTCATGCTAGATAAATTGTAGAAACTTAGCTCTCACTGATTACCAAAACCCGAGTTAGTCCCAAACAGAGACAACACACGAAACCACACATAAACCTCGTTTATTCGAACCTATCACAACGCTACTACCAAATAAGTAAGCTCTTATCATAGATTCACTAAACCCCTGAAAAGATCACACCCGATACTTGGTTTGATCACACCTTATACAATAGTTTTACACCCGTGCTTATCCGGACTCGAATAAGTCTTTACACTTTTTTATCTGCAACCTGCTAAGTCTTTGCAAAGAATGTGAGAGTTATAAGTATTTGTTACAACAAAGTTGAATCAACCTAAATAATATACTCTAGATACAACACACAAGAGTGGATTAATTCGTTATGTTTTTTTTAATGTGATGACACACAAACATAAAAGAGGTCGAATATAAATTGACTTTTTTTGGCAAGGGACGAGTGTCCAAGAAAAAGTGGTGGACTATTTATAGACAAGGAGACATAAGAGCGTTTGGCATACTGGCTTTGGCTTGCTGTAGCGCAAGCCTTACGTGCCAAGGGTGTTTTTTTCACATCCCGCTAAAGCGAAGAAGCAAGATGTGACGTATTAATAAGATCACAAAAGATGATATAAAAACACCATACATGATTTAGAATAAATTATTTGTGAAATACATTACAACATGATTAAAAAATTTGGAACACGATTTTTCTAAACAGATAATTGTTGTCCAAGACAACATCATTTATGCAAACGTTCAATGATATGAAATCACTAAGTTTTCACATGTCCAAATGAATTTTAAGATTAATAGTTCCAATTACATTCACAACCAAATAGATTTAAGTACATTCAAAGTTTAAGTACAAAACGCTTCATGCTTTCGCCCCAAAACATTTAGAACATATTAAAGATAGGATGTGAAACTCGTCTTAAGAGTTTAGATAAGTGCAACAAATTCTGCTAAAAGCCTCAAACACGTACACAAGCAACGAAAATGCAACCTTACATGAAAACCTAAGAAAAGTAAATACACCTGTTTAGATCCTTTACCATATGCTCGGATAAAATTAAAATATATAGATTATATCAAACCTAAGAAAAGTAAATACACATATTTAGATCCTTTGACATATGGTTGGATAAAATTAACGTATGTAGATTATATCATATTAAAACAAGAGAGAGACAGAGAGATCCTTTGCCATAAGGTTGGATAAAATTAACGTATATAGATTATATATATATATATATATATATATATATATATATATATATATATATATATATATATATATATATATATATATATATATATATATAGAGAGAGAGAGAGAGAGAGAGAGAGAGAGAGAGAGAGTTTTCTAAGAGAAAATGAATGAGACACGTGTTAGTGATGTAAAATGCATGTTTAGACAAGTGTAAATTAACTTTACCATATTACCCTTATTTGAAAGTATTATTACAAAAAATAAATAAGTTGTAAATTAACACTACAACAAAATCAAGGGTTAGGGTCGAAAATTTCGACCCTAAATACAAAGGGTATTCGAACCTAAATTTTAGGGTCGAAATATTCGACCCTAACTGCTCGACCCAAAAAATTTGACCCTAAAAAACTAGGGTCGAAATACCCTATGTAATTTAGGGTCGAAAAAATGGGGCCCACCACTTTTCAGCAAAGCTTTTGACCAAAATTTAGGGTCGAAAGCCTTTGTAATTTTGGGTCGAAATTTTCGACCCTAAATAATATCCACGTGTAATTTAAAAAACATTGTGAAAACGTTTTTTTTTTAATTTATTAAATTAGGGTCGAAATTATCTTTCAATTTTAGGGTCGAAAATTTCGACCCTAAATATTATCCACGTGTAAATTAAAAAAACATTGTGAAAACATTTTTTTTTAATTTAATAAATTAGGGTCGAAAACATTTTCAAGTTTAGGGTCGAAAATTTCGACCCTAAACATTTTATATCGATTTTTTTGCAGAAATCATGTGTGCAGGTATGGTTTAGGGTCGAAAATTAGGGTCGAAATTTTCGACCCTAAGACTTAGGGTCGAAAATTTCGACCCTAACTATAAGTTAGGGTCGAAATTTCGACCCTAACTATATAGTTAGGGTCGAAATTTCGACCCTAAATGGTTCCTGGGCAAAAAAAAACTGCATTTTGCAGCTTGTTTCCAGATTTTTTTCTGGCATTTTTTCCGAAAAAATCTATATTTCAATAAATCCACAATATTACAAATCACTAAATAGTACAATACTAATAATTTACAATACGTTAAATAGCCAAAACGTTAGAATACATTTCACCAAATCCTTATTTCACAAATGTAACAAGTCTAAAATTATTACACATCACAATAAATCCATGTTTCACAATTTAACAAGTCTTAAGTTATTACACAAAATAAAAAGTCTAAAACCAACAACAACTCCTAATCTGAATAGTCCCCGGCCTGATCATCATCCCCCTCATCATCCCCCTCATTAGCATCCGAGTTAATTAGCTCATTATCGGACATGTTGTTGGCATTCTCAAGATCTTGAGCCAACTCGTCGACGGTCCGAGTATCATTTTGATGAGGATTTAGGCTGACGGTATAGTTGGGACTTTCCCGAGAGTTAGAACTCGAGGGGCCGGTGGTGTTGACAACGGGTCGATTACAGTTGTTGAAACTGTTATTTTGGGTAATTGGAGGTTGGAGTGGGTTGAGTGGAGCATTATATGGAAATCTGGGAGGGGGAGGAATACCACGGAACTGGGGCATATCAGGGACCTGAGACATACCAGGGAACTGAGGCATACTAGGGAACTGAGACATGCCAAGCATAGAAGCGAATTGGGGTGGCGGTACAAAAGGGTTATTAGGTCTGGTATACCCTCGACCCACATGTGAAGTATAATGAGAAATCAAATGACTTAGGCGGGCGTTGTTTACCTCAGCATTTTGTTGCGTCACACTAGCATACATATGGGCCAAATTAGCCCGTTGCTGCGCCTCCTCGGTTTGCTTCCTCAACAGCTCTTTTTCTTGCTCATGAATCCTAAGTACCTCCGAGAGTTGTTCTCGAGTCACTCCCTCACTATAAGAACTACTCCTGCATCCATATGAGGTACCACCACCCGGCAACTTCCTGCCCCTGCGGACGACATTTTGAGTGTTGCGGCTCAGATTTACTAGATCAATTATTTCTTGATCACTTTTGTACTGCTCAACACCGCAAGAAATCGCTTCTTTTATGACCATCATTCTCGACTGTGAAAAAGAAAGAGAAAAAAGAAGTTAAAACCAAATAAAAATATGTTATTAAAGCATGTATAAATTAAATTACTTACATATCTGTCTTGATTTTCCTCGGACATAGCGCCATTCTTGTTTGTGCGTGCCCTCTTCCAAGTTTGTATAAGGTCCTCGTGGGACCCATGCTTGACTTTTTGTACAATATCAAATAAATTAATAACAAGATCTTTACCAAAAAAAATTAATAACAAGATACAAATAAACAATATAAAACTTTTAAATGATCACAAAAACTATAACGATTCTTACATATTCGTTCCTTCCTTGAGCGAATGATTTTTTCCCTTGATGTGTAGAAACTTTGTTTTTCCAGCGGTTAACTGTATTAACTTCACTTCTCCTTACCCGACTCGGGTGGGACCAATACCGGCACAAATCAAGCCACTCCCTTGCTGATCTGTTGCCCCATGTAGAACTCGATGGGGGCAGTACAAGCGCCGCTTCCTCGGCCGAATCATGGATAGAATAATAGTCATGCTTTAACTTGTTCTTATTTTTGCGCCAAAGTAGCCTCAACTTACAGTTAATTCCAGTTTTTATCCATTCTCACACTACATATGTTATCCCTCCATACGTCACACTATCACGACTATCCAACCAACCCGTCAGGTTGAAATAGGTGATATGTGTGAAAACACACATCTTTTCTACCACTTAATTACAATAATAACCGGACCAAAACGTGTATTTTATGTCTTTTATGTCGGAATTATGCGTGGTTTGTGTTTTTGTTGTAATTTAGGACGAAAAGGTGAAAAGTGAAGAAAACACGGGAATTCACGGGCATTTACGGGCTTTTATTGAAGAAAAGGATGAAAGACGAAGTCAAGAAGTCGAGAGTGCAAAAAGAACGGAAGTCTAAGACCAATTCTGAAGATTTATCGAAGAAAAAGTCAAAAGACGGAAGTTCACTTAAAGCCGAGGAACTCAAGTCTTATTTATCGAAGAATTAAAAGACGAGTCCAAAGAAATCCCGAGCCAAAAGTCATCACATTCCAAGATTAACAAAAAGATTAAGAAGGAATGACTTAATGGGCAATTAAGAAGAAAAGGAAGAAGGGGAGGAAGCTTCCTCTAACCACTCCTCTAATCACCTATAAATACCCCTCTTATTCATGCATTTACTCTTGTTGGATAGCTTGACAAACTATCTCTTCCACTTTTATTTTATGCACCTTTAATTACTTGCACATTTAATTACATGTCTTGCACCTTAATTACCTTTTAATTTCAAGTAAGTGTTTCTTTTAAATTCTCGCACCTTTACTTTATCTTGTTAATCTCATTCTTCCTTTCTTTAAAACTTTGATTTATAAGCTTTTTGTCTTGTTGATTCGTTTAAAGTTTACATTTTTATGCTTTTGATTGTTTTAAATCATTTATTTTCATAGCTTATTTGGTTTATTTTCAAGTTTTATATAGTTTTTACAAAAGTTATTTTCGTATTAAAAGTTGATTTTAGTAAAGCTTATCTTTTTCGTATCTTAAAAGTTTTTAACTTTCAGTTTAGTAGCTTATTTTTACACGGTTTACCTTAAGGACTTGGTCTTGTGCTTATTAGGATTATAGCTTATTTACTTAGCTTATTTTTGGTTCTTTCCTACGTATTCCAATTGGTCAAGATCTGAAAGGGGTTTTGCATTCCGATTGGTATAATCGGAAAAGGGTTTGTATATTCCGATTGGGGTTGTACTTGGGTATTCCGATCAGAAGTGTAAGAGATATTCCGATTGAGGGTTTTCTTTGCCACATTCCGATTGAGGTGCGAACTTGGATATTCCGATCGTGTGTAGTGACAGTATTCCGATTATAGGGGTTCCGATTAGCATTCCGACCAGGTCACCATATTCCGATCAGGTAGGTTTCATCATTCCGATCTGAGGGTCGTGGGTTATTCTGATTGGTGTAAGTGACATATTCCGATTGGACAACCTTGACATTCCGACAGGTTTGGTTTGATATCCCGATCAAGGTGTGATCGGAATATATTCCGATTGGAGTAGTTTTTCTTGTTTTGTCTTATTTAATTTTTAGTTTACGTTTTTAATACTTGTCTAATTTTAATTTCGTCACGCTTTTATTTTTAGTCATTTAATTAAATTTACTTTCTGTCAAGTTTTAAATATCGCACATTTCTTTTTAAGTAGATTTAGATTTAATTTCACGCTCTTTTAATACTTGCCCTTTACTTTAACGACATTTACTTTTAAGTCTTGCACATTTAAATTTAAAAACCAACCACAAAAATATTTGATTCACCAAAGAACAATAGAGTCACATAGAGAACTTAGATCAATTCGATTAGACACACATCAACGAATCTTTTTAATTAGGCAAAACCTAGTTATCAAATGGCGCCGCTGCCGGCTCTTTTCGTAAAGATCAACAGTTTTCTGTGAGAGACACGTTGCTTTTTGGGATCCGTTCACTTGTGAACGTTATTTTTCTTGCATAAAAAAATTCTAAAAAATCATAAAAATCAAAAATTGATAAAAACAAATAAAAAGTAAAATTGTTTTTAAAAATCTAAAAAGATTTTATCTTTATTGTGTATATATATTGTCTTTGTATTTGGTTTTGTTTTCTTTTGCATTTTCAGGTGTATGCGTACTAGATCTTCTAACTTTCAAGAGCCCGAGCCTCAATAAGATTTAGCTATGTCAGGTGTCAACAACAACATTCCACCGCATATCAATAATAATAATAACAACAATGTTCTTCCACAGCCCGATCTTCGGACCATGGAGGAACTTTGTCAACCAACCATGTTTGGACGAGGAGGACCGATTACGCTGATGCAAATCAACGCTCCTGAGTTTTCGTTGAAGCACCACATGATTCAGCAAGTGCAGACTAACCCTTTCCATGGATTGCCTGATGATGATGCCAACAAACACCTCGACAAGTTCATTACAATCACCCAAAGCATGAAGTTGGCTGGTGCCACAATGGATGAACTTCACCTACAACTCTTTCCACATACTTTATTACATCATGCCGAGAAATGGTTTGATCGTCTCCCGAAGAATTCTATTCACACTTGGGATGACATGACTCAACGCTTTTTGTCGCGCTACTTTCCACCATCCATGGTTACGAGCCTTCGCAATCAAATCAGCGGTTTCATGCAAGATCCCCGATGAATCTCTTTTTGATGCTTGGGAGAGATATAATGTCTTGATCGATAGATGTCCAAACCACAACATGCTCCCTGTGACCTTAATTGATACTTTCTACAACGGTTTGACTTTTCGAGATCGTGATACGATCAATGCAGCCGCCGGTGGCACATTCATGAAAAGGAGACCCGAGGAGTGTAGAGAGCTTATTGAGAACATGACTACTCACCACAAAAACTGGGACTCCTCTGCTTCTTCAAGGAACAATCCGAGAGTTAATGTTTCCTCCACCTCAGCAAACCCTGATATGACCGAACTTACCCGTGTGCTAACTGAAATGAGCAGAAGTATGCAACTCTTGGCTTCAAACCAACAACAACAACAAGTTAAAGCTGTTGCTACTCTTTGTGAAACATGCGGCGGTCCTCACTCATACACCGATTGTACTTCTACACAAGGAAATCCGGAAAATGTGTATGCAGCTTACAGTAATTATTCACCGGAAAATTACCAAGCTAGACAACAAGGGGATAGAAATCTGCTGAGCTACCGTTCCAACAACTATCTTTCACCCGGTTTTTCTCCTCAAAACCAAAACCCCGCCAACAACTACACTAGAAGCAACCAAATTCCACCAAGAGCTTTTAATCCTTATCACCCACCCGCCCAACAAAACCCACCCAGTAATCCGGATGTTGAGGCCATCATGAGAACCCAAGGTGAGCAAATCAAGAATCTGCAGAGCCAAATTATCAATCTTAAAGGAGATATCACAAAGCAAGGAAATGAGATAAGATCTGAGCTTCGAAATGATATTCAATCCTCCTTCAGCAATCAAACCAATGATTTGAAGAATATGCTTGCTAGTTTCTTGCCCGCCGCTCAACCTTCTTCTTTGAGTTCTCTACCTTCAAACACCGTCACCAATCCGCGAGCCAATGTGAGTGCTGTTACTACCCGTAGTGGGGTCACCATCGAAGGACCACCAATCCCACCCCCATCATCTACAGCTCCTCCACCACCATTTATCCCTACTCCTCCTACACCTAGTATTAGTGCACCATTACCGTCTCCGCCTCGTCATGAAGATGTACCTAGGAAGGACCCTTCAACATTCCAACCTTTACCTACACCTGCACCTTCCCCACCTAAACCCAATATCCCTTATCCCTCTCGTTTAGGCAAGACCAAAATGCTACCCAAGGAGGACTCCGAAGTGTCACGCTATGTGAAGATGATTTCTCAAATGAACTTCAACATTAGCTTTCTTGAAGCACTTGTCCACATGCCCAAATTTGTTAAAGCATTTAGGGAATTGCTTAACAAGAAGGAGAAGCTGATTGAACTCGCCAACACTCGATTAAACGAAAACTGCTCTGCAGTTATTCTTAAAGAACTTCCGGAAAAGCTTGTAGATCCCGGTCGTTTCGTGTTGCCTTGCGTGTTCAACAAAACTGAAGAATTTACTGCCCTTGCTGATCTCGGGGCTAGTATTAATTTGATGCCTTTGAGTGTTTGGAAAACAATATCATTGCCCGACCTCACTCCAACAAAGATGACTCTTGAACTTGCAAATCGCACTCTCGCTTACCCCGTTGGTATAGCCGAAGACGTGTTCATTAAAGTTGGCGCATTTACTTTCCCGGTCTATTTTGTCGTAGTTGATTATGAAATGGACCCTCGTATTCCTTTAATACTTGGTCGGCCATTCTTGAGAACCGGACGAGCTTTAGTAGATGTTGCCGAAGGTGAGTTAATCTTAAGAGTCGGGGATGATGCACAAGTTTTAAAAATGGGGAAGCTTACTAGTACAACTTTTGGAGGCCGAGAATCAGTGAATATGATTACTGTGCTCGATGACTTTACCGTTTACGACAATCCTCTATTCGACTCTTGCATCGATAATCCACTTTTTCATGATGATGTGGATGATTCTCTCCCTACTTTCGAAGCTTCTCCCATTTATGATTCTCCACCGGTCTTTGATGCTTATGATGATGATGATTCTAGCTCAGATTCGGATAATTTTGATGATTGTACTTCTGAGTATCCCGAGCTGCCCACTTTCGATGATTTTGATGAGGCTGATACTCTCTCGAGCGATTCTTCACATGATGAAGATCCTCCGCCATCACTCGATCCTACTTTGGACGATTATTCATTTGAGGAAGATTTCTCTGAATTTCTCAACACTTACTTCCCTCATGAGAGTGATGCACCTCCTTTGGACTTTGAAGATTATCGTCTTGATCCTACTTTGGATTTGAAGAACATTCTGTCAAAGGAGAAGAAACCGGTCGACACCGAAATCCGTTGCACTTATGATTTGACACCTCTTTGTCCCCCTTCTGAGGACGAGGTTGTGCTTCTTTGCGGATCTTCTTCACACTCGGCTGTGCCTGAGTGCTATTTTCCCCTAAAGGAAAAGGTGTTCGACCCTGGTATTGAAATTCTGCAGCCATCTCAGTCTCCACCTGATGAAATAAAAGGAAATATCTTTGGAACTTATGGAAATCTGCTTGTACCACTTCAACCTTGCTTCCACCATACTCCACTGCTGCTTAAGGGAACCTTGCTTCCTCTTCTTTGGCTTGCCTTGTTCGCCTTAAGCCTATGCTATTTGCTCGATGAAAACTATGTATTTGATCCTGGTGGATATGTCTTATGCTTCTTCCGTTGATGATCAAGGTCGAGTCAGGCTAATGACTCGGTTAACAAAAAATCAAGCGCTTCTTGGGAGGCAACCCATGCATCTATCTTTTTGCTTTCTTTATCATAAGTATAGGGGGGACCCTTTGGTTTGCTGTTCCCTCTCCTCACTTCTTAATCAGGGATTCGAGCTTCAATGATCCACTCTTGATGATTCTTGGCGACCCGTGATTCCGTGTTCTACTTCTTCCCGGTTCTATCCTAAACTCTTTTCGATTCACTATTTTATATTTTCTCAATATTAAAATAGGAATCTCTTTAGTTGTCTTTTCCTTAGCAAGATTTAAACAACGTGCACAATGTCCTAAGTGTAGGGGAGTTTACTCCCACATGCTTAAACATTGAGGACAATGTTTATCTTAAGTGTAGGGGGGACTTCTATCGAAGTTAAGTGGTCTTGTCCTTGTATTTGTCCTCATTTTAACCGGAAAATCAATTTTTCGACATTTTTCAAAATTTTTGATCTATTTTGGCCCATTAGTTTTTCCCTTTGTATAGTTATTTTTCTTTCTTTGCTAGAATAAATGTTTAATAAAGTGGTTTTAATTTTCAAACGTTGTGAATCTTTTGACTCAATCCGAGTTTACTTATCTTAAGTTACTCTAGCTAGTATCCTTAACGTGTTTGAGTCAAGTTTTGCTAGGCTTTTATATAGGGAGCTATAAAACGCGAAAGTCTTAACTCTCACGGGTTAAGAACAAGAACTTTTCGCAAGTTCCTATAATTGATCCTAGAGAGTCGTTTATCAAGGGAACTTTAAAACGCGATTTCTAAACTTGAAAAAGTCTAAGAATTTGCAAGATCCTATAGGCGACTCGAAAACCCAAAACTTTGATTTAATAGGCTAAGTATCCACGAGTCTCATTACTTGAGATTTTAAACTGTGGAGAACGAGAGATGATAGAGCCAATTATAAGTCCGGTATTCTTTCGTGAATTTATGTGAGTTAATTATAAGCCTATTCTCCCATCGCTTGCTAATAAATTTATCTGCTAATAAATAAGGTTGTACGATTTGAAAAGTTACTTAGCTTCTTGCCCCAGATCGTTTAAAAGTTGCTCGGTATGGATTAGAGTTCATAGCCAAGGCATAACTTATTGAAGCGGGATGCGAAGGTTGGCGAGTCCGAAAAGGCCCTAACATGGCATGAGGGCTATATTTTGTTGCTAAAGATCCAAAAGTGATGTGAAGAATCATTTATCGAAAATCAATATGAAGGATCGAGACACACGACGGAAAGCAAAAACTCCCCAAAAGTCATGGAGAAGTGTATCCGAAAAGACCCTAACAAGGTATGAGGATAAATAGATCCAAGTCATAAAAGGAGGCGGATCGTTGTATATCAAAGTCCAAAATAAAGATTGGAGAAAAATGAAGAAGTCGTGGTCCAAGTATGAATCTCTCAAAACTTCAAGAGAAGAAATTCCATTATGAAGAGAAGACCATAATTTCATGAACGTCTCTCAAGATTTGAAGTATGAAGTCACTGCCAAATATCGGTCCGAGAAAGGTCTCAAATCGCGAAGCGAGTTATGCCAAGATATGAACTTTATGAGGTCCCGAGAAGCAGTTTTAAAAGATTTGGTCCTTTAGCTAACTATTGATTAAATCGTTCACTTTATTTTCAGACTAAATAACTATCGAAATAAGTCAAACAATGCATCCTCGTGATCATTTAAGACAACAATAAAATATAAGAGATACCCCTAGGAATAAGGGAGTCTAAGTGAATAATTGGCCCACATGAGTTCGTGTTAGTTTACTAACTTATAATAACAATGATCTCGTTTTTAAGCTTGGTTTGGAGAAAGTGAAAAGTTGAGGATGATGATTATTCATGACATTTCCAAAACCCAAGGTATGCTTTTTAATTTCTTTGCTTTGAATTTTTGTAATTTTCTATCTCTTTAATAAAGGCCAACATGGATTAATTATGATGAAAAATGTAAACGTGCTTTGTAACTAATGCATTGCATAAGGACATTGCAATGGTCAAGTGTAGGGGATTTTATATGTGTGAAAACACACATCTTTTCTACCACTTAATTACAATAATAACCGGACCAAAACGTGTATTTTATGTCTTTTATGTCGGAATTATGCGTGGTTTGTGTTTTTGTTGTAATTTAGGACGAAAAGGTGAAAAGTGGAGAAAACACGGGAATTCACGGGCATTTACGGGCTTTTATTGAAGAAAAGGTTGAAAGACGAAGTCAAGAAGTCGAGAGTGCAAAAAGAACGGAAGTCCAAGACCAATTCTGAAGATTTATCGAAGAAAAAGTCAAAAGACGGAAGTTCACTTAAAGCCGAGGAACTCAAGTCTTATTTATCGAATAATTAAAAGACGAGTCCAAAGAAATCCCGAGCCAAAAGTCATCACATTCCAAGATTAACAAAAAGATTAAGAAGGAAGGATTTAATGGGCAATTAAGAAGAAAAGGAAGAAGGGGAGGAAGCTTCCTCTAACCACTCCTCTAATCACCTATAAATACCCCTCTTATTCATGCATTTACTCTTGTTGGATAGCTTGACAAACTATCTCTTCCACTTTTATTTTATGCACCTTTAATTACTTGCACATTTAATTACATGTCTTGCACCTTAATTACCTTTTAATTTCAAGTAAGTGTTTCTTTTAAATTCTCGCACCTTTACTTTATCTTGTTAATCTCATTCTTCCTTTCTTTAAAACTTTGATTTATAAGCTTTTTGTCTTGTTGATTCGTTTAAAGTTTACATTTTTATGCTTTTGATTGTTTTAAATCATTTATTTTCATAGCTTATTTGGTTTATTTTCAAGTTTTATATAGTTTTTACAAAAGTTATTTTCGTATTAAAAGTTGCTTTTAGTAAAGCTTATCTTTTTCGTGTCTTAAAAGTTTTTAACTTTCAGTTTAGTAGCTTATTTTTACACGGTTTACCTTAAGGACTTGGTCTTGTGCTTATTAGGATTATAGCTTATTTACTTAGCTTATTTTTGGTTCTTTCCTACGTATTCCGATTGGTCAAGATCTGAAAGGGGTTTTGCATTCCGATTGGTATAATCGGAAAAGGGTTTGTATATTCCGATTGGGGTTGTACTTGGGTATTCCGATCAGAAGTGTAAGAGATATTCCGATTGAGGGTTTTCTTTGCCACATTCCGATTGAGGTGCGAACTTGGATATTCCGATCGTGTGTAGTGACAGTATTTCGATTATAGGGGTTCCGATTAGCATTCCGACCAGGTCACCATATTCCGATCAGGTAGGTTTCATCATTCCGATCTGAGGGTCGTGGGTTATTCCGATTGGTGTAAGTGACATATTCCGATTGGACAACCTTGACATTCCGACAGGTTTGGTTTGATATCCCGATCAAGGTGTGATCGGAATATATTCCGATTGGAGTAGTTTTTCTTGTTTTGTCTTATTTAATTTTTAGTTTACGTTTTTAATACTTGTCTAATTTTAATTTCGTCACGCTTTTATTTTTAGTCATTTAATTAAATTTACTTTCCGTCAAGTTTTAAATATCGCACATTTCTTTTTAAGTAGATTTAGATTTAATTTCACGCTCTTTTAATACTTGCCCTTTACTTTAACGACATTTACTTTTAAGTCTTGCACATTTAAATTTAAAAACCAACCACAAAAATATTTGATTCACCAAAGAACAATAGAGTCACATAGAGAACTTAGATCAATTCGATTAGACACACATCAACGAATCTTTTTAATTAGGCAAAACCTAGTTATCAATAGGTCTACATGTAAACATATGCATTTAAATAAACAAACAATTTTCAACCAAAATAGTTAATAAGACTAGATGTAACGCAAACAATTAATACCTCAAGTGTAGGAAAGATATGGGTTTTGAGGTGCAATGGTATCTCTTCCCACTCGCAAGCAAGTGGAAGTGGTCGGACTGGTTCGCCCATCAGAGAGCTCAACATCGCAGCATTATCACCTAGCGGATGGAAGCTATTAAGATCATAAATATCAAATGAAACTGGCAGAGGTCCTCCATGCGCCCTATGCTTCCTCCTTAGGCTCGTAATAACCGTAACCATATGTGGTATCGGGTCACCTGCAAAGATTAGTTATTGAAGTTATTGATTCGTGAAAATTCAAACACACTTAATTAACAATAAGAGTTGACATAAAATAAAAATAAATCACAATTTCTTACTTTCGCAATTGCCAGGTACGGACTTTGTAGGTCGTCTAGGTGGAGTACCACCAGCATCCCCACCGTGTGATCTACCACCTACACACGCCATCTGTAATATAACAAGTACATGAACACACAATTTCGTGGACCGGTTAATGCTAATACACAAATTCATAAAAATTTACACATTTAAACATATAAGAACAATTCCATTAAAAAAATTACACATCTAAAGATTAAATCATTGTTTCATTCAAATTACAACTTAAGATCAATTATCACAATCTGAATCATCGCTAGATAAAACTTCTTCAACAACATTATTAGGGTTCACTTCATCATCATCAGACATTTCAACATCATCATCATAAAGGGCATGTGCAACGTCATCATCTTCATTATTGATTAGATCATCATCGTCTTCATTAACCTGTGTGGCGGACACTTCGGCCGATTCGTCATTCAAACTCAAATTTGTATCCTCCAAACAAGTCAAACCAACATTCAGCGTAAAATTTGATGAACTGCTACCATGTATAACATCTTGATCGGACTCTTCAACATCACCATGATAAACATGTTCGACCACCTTCCAACCCTTTGGTTTTCTAGCAAGGTCTTCAAGGTAAAATACTTGTGATACTTGTGTCGCAAGAATGTATTGGTTATTTTTGTGAAATTCCTTATTAGTCAAAATATGATGTATGCCCTGCTCAATGTAAGAACGTCTATTGCGTTTCGTACAATTTGGGGGGTTAATGGTGTCAAACCATTTACATCGAGACAACACAACCTTGCGGTTCCCGATATAAGTGAGCTCCAGAATTTCTTCGAGTTGACCATAATACATCTCTCCATCAAGCCCGGTTGTTGAAACACCGCTGCATTGAGTGGTGTGAAGTTTATCGCGTTCATGTATCACAAACCTCACACCGTTAACTACGCAAGTGGGGTATGTACATGCACTAGTATGTCCACATGCCAAAGAGAATAACTCTTCATTAAAGTCGCATGTCGTTTTTTTTTTTCACGAATCTACGAAAGAGATACAAACATATTTAGATATATGAGCAATAACTCCAAGGTAATATATCTAATGTATTTACCTTGTGACTAAACCAGGTGGGAAACCTCGTTTCCACGTTATCAGGCGATTCTCTGCAAAAGTTCATGATATTAGGATAAGTCATCCCGAAAGAAGATTTTTTAAAATATAGATAAGGAAGAGACATACTCTTTGTAAGCCAAGATGTCTGATTCGATTTCAGGACTGTTGTTAAGTATATGCCATACAACTGCCCGCGTAAGATCTAAACTCATATGAATATCTTTGACTCTACCCATCAGTTTGCATGCGGACCGGAACACCTGGAATTTATCTTTTTGTTCAGGCAAACCGTCGTCATTCCTGCTAAGACGGTTAAATCTCGTCTCGACATCCTCAGCAAGATAACGCGAACAAAAAGTTAATGCTTCTTCTGCAACATAACCCTCCGCAATAGAACCTTCGGGCTTTGCTTTATTTCGGACATGATTCTTTAGCTTATTCATGTATCTTTCAAATGGATACATCCACCTGCAGCGAATGAGGGCACCTAGAATAGCCTCATCGGGTAGATGTACAACCAAATGAGGCATTATGTCAAAAAAAGCAGGAGGAAAGATTTGCTCTAAATTAATCATCACACTGATCAATTAGTTTTTAGCTTTTACCATGTCCTCCTCCGTCAAAATTCTAGAACAAAGCTGCTTAAAAAATAAGCAAAGCTGGATTATAGGATCTGCAATGTTTTTGGGCAAGTATTGTTGTACTCCGTAAGGAAGTAACCGTTGCATCATTATATGACAGTCATGAGATTTCATGCCCGTTATATTGTCATAATTAGCGGTGACTTTTTGCTTAAAGTTGGATCCAAACCCATCAGGTAGTCTAAATCCTTTGATGAATTTACAAAAAAGTTCCCTGTTAGCTTTGGTGAAAGATTACTTTGGATGAGGCTTCTCAAACTTCCCGTTTCCTTTTGGAACTAACCACAACTCGGGTCGAACTCCCAATTTTTCCAAGTCTTGCTTTGCCTTTGCCGTGTCTTTGGATTTATCGTTTTGTAACAAGATATTCAGTATTGCCTCAAGCACGTTCTTTTCGATGTGCATGACATCCAAATTGTGTTTTAGTAGAAGAAAGGGCCAATACTCAAGCTCCCAAAAGATAGAACGCTTAGTCCAATTCAATTCAACATTTCTATTAGGAGGTGGGTTGGTTTTCATAATTTTTGGATGCTTCCCCGGCTTACGACTCAAGAGGCTATTAATTTGTAACTGGATATCCATTTTGGTAAACTTTCCCGGTTTAGGCTTCCGTTCGGCTTTACCATGGAATTGCCTAGTTTTACTCCTTAGATAATGATTTGTTCTTAACCATCTTCTATGACCAACATAAACGATTTTGTTCTTGATAGCCATCGATGGAGTGTCCTTGTTACAAGTGGGGCATGTGTAGTAGCCTTGCCCAACCCACCCAGAAAGACTACCCCGAGCTGGAAAATCATTGATGGTCCATAAAAGCGCCGCTTTCATATCGAAATAAGTACCCGTAGCAGCGTCTTTCGTCCTGACTCCTTTCCATAAATCTTTGAGTTCTTTAATCAAAGGCGCCAGGAAAACATCAATATCTTTTGCAGGTGATTTAGGGCCGGGAATTAACATCGTCAACATTAAAGAAGTTTCTTTCATACACATCCACGGTGGTGTGTTGTATGTTGTCAATATGACTGGCCACATGCTGTAATTTTGACTCATAATGCCATAAGGATTAAAACCATCAGCAGCTAACCCTAATCGAACGTTTCTAGGGTCACTAGAGAAATCAGGTAGCATCATGTCAAAATGTTTCCATGCTTTACCGTCACAGGGGTGATTCAACTTGCCATCCTTAGACTGTCCAATAGCATGCCAAGTCATCCACTTTGCTATGTGTTTTGTGTTGAACATGCGTTGAAGTCTAGGTTTTAACGGAAAGTAACGCACCACCTTGTTTGCAACCAACTTCCCCTTTGTTTTCTTGGGGTCTTTTATCTACTCTCTCCGCAGACTGGACAATTATCCCTCTTTTTGTTATCCTCTGATCCCCAATATAAAAAGCAATCGTTTATACAAGCATGAATCGATTCGTATCCTAACCCGATCTTTCTGTATGTCTTCTTGATTTCATAGTATGACGATGGGAAATTGAAACCTTGACTACGGGTACAAAACTTCTGGAGACAAGCTAGAATCTGGTTAAACCCGACATCACTAATTTTATTTAAAACCTTGATGTGTGCAATCTCTGTTGTAAATTCTAATGTAGTCAAATTGGTAAGCGTGTGCAACTTTTGGGTGGACCTACTAAGTAACTCTTCAAACTCGTTATTAGGACCCGTTGTTTGATCAGGTAGAGTTTGAGTCGGAGGAGTTTGAGTCGGTGGAGTTTCGACATTAGTTACAGAAATATCTTCTAAGAACGTATTCATGTCAAGGTGTTCAGGTGAATGTGATACTGGTGTAGGAAGCGGAAGAATCGGTTCAACGTGATATTTCCAAGTGGTATAATGTTCGTCCCACCCGTGTTGGGATAATTGTACCTCAAGAGTGTGGAGGTCAACCAATCTCTCACAGTTACAACAACGTTTACATGGGCAACGGATCATTTGTGTGATGGGGTGCACAAATGTCTTACAATGCTCGAGGAAGGTGAAAAGACCATATAAAAATTCATCGGAATTACGATTGGATATAGTTGTCCAACTCTTATCAATTATCATAACTGCGTTGCAGATAAACATTATTCAAATAAATGATTTAATTAAACACCTTAAAACAAACAACCAGGAATGTTTTTCACCTACTAGTGCACTATGGAAGGCAATCCTAACCCGCTCTTTGAATGTTTAGTCTCATATATGAATGCGTATAACTGATTTACTATTCGAGAATATTTCGGCAGCATTTCCCCTCTACTCCCCAAATATGTGTTTAAAGACATATTCGTAGGAGTAAAGGAGAAACGCTGTCGAAATCATCTCAAATAATAAACCAGTTATACGCATTCATATCCTAAATGAGACAAAACATTCAAAAAGCAGTCCCAAAAATGGGGACTTTCCGAAATTAATTTCTAATAAATTAATTTCGGACGGGTTTTCTAAGGTTGATTAATTTCGGACGGGGCTTTTCCAAAATTAATCGACTAGAATCCTAAAACAATCCTAAAATTATTTACTACAAAAGACTAACAATATATAATATAATAAACATATGCATAATATTAATTACACACCTCGGTCACGGCTGAAATAAACAAAGATGGAAAGATAGAAAAAAAGGTCCGGATGAGGAACTTGTCCCGACTGTCCCGGTGCTAACTAAACACAAACATAAAATAAAAAAATCTAAATTAGTTGGTTTCCGAGATTTTATCTAATTTGAAACAAACACTAAAACAATTTCAAAAAAAACATTACCTTTTATACGACTGTGACTCGGGAATTCGGTTCTCGACTCGCTTCCCCGCTAACTCGGCTGTGACTCGGGTCTCGGCTACGACAAACATATCAAAAAAAAATAAACTTGTGCCTATATATATATAAGCCAAAATCCCTATATATATATTAAGCCCTATACTAAGCCGAAATCAACTAAGCCGAAATCTACTAAGCCTCAACTAAGCCTAAAAAAGGCGAAATCAATTAAGCCCCTATATTAAGCCAAAATCATAAGCCCATATATAATTCAAAATTAAGCCGAAATGACACTAATTAAATAAGCTCATAATTCTAAATATAATTAAACAAAATTTAGCAAAATAAAATAAGCTCATAAGCCTAAACATAACCTGTGGTGGCTACTGCTGCTGCCTATGGTGGTGGTGGCTACTGCACCTACTGATGTCGGCGGTGGTGGTGGTGGTTGCTGCTGCCGCGGTGGTGGTGGTTGCTAGCCAAAAAGTCACATTTAGCAAAATTAATAATTAAACAAAATTTAAAATCAAACAAACAATAAGATTTAGTATAATTAAACAAAATTAAATCAATTACCTTATGGTGGTGATGGGAATGGTGGTGGTGATGCGAATGGTGGTGGTGATGCGAATGGTGGTGGTGCGAAGGAGTGGTGGTGGTGCGAATGGTGGTGGTGATGCGAACGGTGGTGGTGCGAAGGATTGGTGGTGATGCGAATGGTGGTGATGCGAATGGTGGTGGTCGGATTGGTGGGGAGGATTGGTGATGAAGAATGAAGATGGTGGTCGGATTGGTGGTGGTGGGTAAAGTTGCGGATTGGTGGTGGTCGGATTAGTGCTCCCGTTTTTTTTTGGTATGGAAGATGAAGATAGAATGAATGAAGTGTTTTGGGTAAAGTTGTGGATAGAATTTAGGGTCGAAAATTAGGGTCGAAACTTTCGACCCTAAATATTAGGGTCGAAAATTTCGACCCTAAATATAAACCGCGAATTTTTTAATTTTGGTATGGAATTTTAAAATTTTCGTGAAATTTTTTGAAAATAAAAAGTTTTAGTGCCAAATTTAGGGTCGAAATTTCGACCCTAAATTTCGAAACTATAATAGTTTTAAATTTAAAATGTTTTAAAAAATCAATAAATAGAGTTTTTAAATTACTAAATTATTAATATAAAATATTAACAAATTATTTTGTTTATATAAAAAATTAATAAGTATCACTAATATATTTTATTTATGTAAATTTATTTTATAAATTACAATAATTACGTTTTAAAATAGTAAATTTCGAAACGAGAATAATTTTAATTTTAAAATGTTTTAAAACATTAATAAATAGAGTTTATAATTACTAAATTATTTATATAAAATATTATCAAGTTATTTTGTTTATATAAAAAATTAATAAGTATCACCAATATATTTTATTTATGTAAATTTATTTAATAAATTACAATAATTACGTTTTAAAATAGTAAATTTAGAAACGAGAATAATTTTAATTTTAAAATGTTTTAAAACATTAATAAATAGAGTTTATAATTACTAAATTATTTATATAAAATATTATCAAGTTATTTTGTTTATATAAAAAATTAATAAGTATCACCAATATATTTTATTTATGTAAATTTATTTTATAAATTACAATAATTACGTTTTAAAATAGTAAATTTCGAAACGACAATAATTTTAATTTTAAAATGTTTTAAAACATTAATAAATTGAGTTTATAATTACTAAATTATTTATACAAAATATTAACAAGTTATTTTGTTTATATAAAAAAATAATAAGTATCACTAATATATTAACAAGTTAATAGGGTATCGTATAACATGATATGAGTCAATATAGTATCATATTACATGATATGAGTCAATGTGGTATCGTATTACATGATATGAGTCAATATGGTATCGTATTGCATGATATGAGTCAATATGGTATCGTATTACATGATATGAGTCAATAGGGTATCATATTGCCTGATATGAGTCAATAGGGTATCGTATTACATGATATGAGTCAACAGGGTATCGTATTACATGATATGAGTCAATATGGTATCGTATTGCATGATATGAGTCAATATGGTATCGTATTACATGATATGAGTCAATAGGGTATCATATTACATGATATGAGTCAATAAGGTATCGTATAACATGATATGAGTCAATAGGGTATCATATTGCATGCTATGAGTCAATAGGGTATCGTATTACATGATATGAGTCAATAGGGTATCATATTGCATGATATGAGTCAATAGGGTATCATATTACATGATATGAGTCAATATGGTATCGTATTGCATGATATGAGTCAATAGGGTATCGTATTGCATGATATGAGTCAATATGGTATCATATTACATGATATGAGTCAATATGGTATCGTATTACATGATATGAGTCAATAGGGTATCATATTACATGATATGAGTCAATATGGTATCGTATTGCATGATATGAGTCAATAGGATATCATATTGCATGATATGAGTCAATAGGGTATCATATTGCATGATATGAGTCAATAGGGTATCATATTACATGATATAAGTCAATATGGTATCGTATTGCATGATATGAGTCAATATGGTATCATATTGCATGATATGAGTCAATAGGGTATCGTATTACATGATATGAGTCAATAGGGTATCATATTACATGATATGAGTCAATATGGTATCCTATTACATGATATGAGTCAATATGGTATCATATTGCATGATATGAGTCAATATGGTATCATATTGCATGATATGAGTCAATATGGTATCATATTGCATGATATGAGTCAATATGGTATCATATTGCATGATATGAGTCCTTATCATCACAACCACCAGCATTGGAGGGAAAACATTGGAGGGAAAACATTGGAGGGAAAATATTGGAGGGAAAATGTTAACAATTTCCCTCACTTTTTTAGCATAAAAAGAGAACCACACACACTCCTTATCATCACAACCACCAGCAGATCACACACACTTATCATCATAAACAAATTGTTATTATGTACATGTTGAAGCATGAAGCTTTTCCGTGCAGGTGTGGACATGGAGATGTAGTTCTTCGAGAATCGTGGACAACTGAAAACTTTGGTAGACTGTACTATGCTTGTCCACGTTCACGGGTTCAACCTCCAGTTTCATATGGATGCAAATTTTTTGTGTGGAAAGACGAACGCGTCCAACTACTAATCAATTCTCTTGGAGGTTCAATGAGCTTTTCTCCTCCAAGCTCTTCTTCAAGACCTTCAACGAGCTTTTCGACTCCAATCTCTTCTCCCAGACCTTCAACGATTCCAGTTTCTTCTCCAAGCTCTTCAACGTGTGCAAACTGTGTGCGCTTGAATGGAATGATAATGGTACTTGAGCGTACGATAGAGTTGTACCGCAACTCCGATAGGCACACATTGGATTCAGCTGCACTACTTCACGACCTTTACGATGACATGGGGATCCTTAGTTTGAACTAGTTTGTGATGTGTCTTTTCCGTGTTTACGAGTCTAATATCGTTGTAATATCAATGTTTAATTAAGCGCGTGTTTAAGTGTCCGTGACGAATAAAATTATGTTTAGGAGTGTTTGGTTCTGTGATTAATTAGTATTCTAGCTTGAATCATTGTGAGAATTTAGTTTGTTTGAGTCACAAAATTTAGTTTAAGTCTGTTGTGTTAGGTTTTGCAGTCAAAAGTTCAGTCAAAAGCATTTTACTTCAATCAAATTTTGCTCAAACTCATAAATAAAGGAGCATTTTTTATTCATACAAACATACAAGTACATTTCAAACACAAAAACCATAAAAGATGCAGAAGCATCATTATACACAACAACATGTGTTAGTATGGTTCTTATTCTATATGAACAACAATTATTAATTAGATTAAAAGAGACACAGTCTTAACGAATTCCTTCATTAAACTTTGCTCAAACTCATAAATAAAGGCTCCTTCTAAGCATTTACGAATGCTTATTTATTGATCCTTCATTTTCTTAATGAATTCCTCCTTCTCAGTCATTCTTGCTGCTGTATCTTTAATTAAACCTTCCAACCGACTTGAGGTTTTCTTATCCTTCTTTTGAGTATCTTTCAATACTTTAGCGCATTTCTTTAAGATATATAAATCTCCAGCACGTTCTAATTCCTGGATAAACTGTTGTCTTTCATCAACAGCTTCATCTAAAACCTCATGTAAACGTTCAAGTTTCAGACCAAAACGTTTGTCCGCTTCGGCAGATTGTTCAAAATATGCTACCATTCGATCAGTCCAATTATCTGAACCAGCAACTTCTTTTAATTCTTCCAACCTTCCTAACCAGGCCATTATTGTTGTTTTTTTTTTAGTATTGGAAAACTGAGATGAGTGATAATTGGAGGCAAACTACAAACCATTAAATAGCAAAACAACTACCCAATATGGATGGCACACATACATCTATTATCATCTTCCTGTTCACAATTGGTACATAATGAAAGCACTAAAACTAGTACCATCAATATTTTTTGCAATTAAAACACATTACTATTTAAAGCATTATTTTAAAAGCATTCAGACTAAAAGAAAATTTTAAAAATATATTTAATAATTTAGGGTCGAAATTTCGACCCTAAATATAAACCGGGAATTTTTTAAATTTTTTGTGAAAATTTTTGGTGTGAAATTTTAAATTTTTCGTGAAAATTTTAAAAAATTTTAAATTTAGGGTCGAAATTTCGACCCTAAAATATTAAATATTAAAAATAATTTTTTTTAAAATTATTTTTAATTATTAAAATATATTATATAATACATAAATTAAAATTATTTAAAATTTTAAATTTAGGATCGAAATTTCGACCCTAAAATATTAAATTTACAAATAAATTCTTTTAAAATTATTTTTAATTATTAAATATTCATTATATATTACATAAATTATAAGGGTTTTGCTAACCACCACCCACAGGGTGGTTTTTTACCTTTCCGTAATTAAAATTATTTCCAAATATGAACTCATCATTTCTTTAAATACATAATTTAAACATATACAATTAAGGTAAGTTAGTTTTAATAAGGTATGTATTAATATCAAGTAAGTTCATATTTGGAAATATTTTTAATTATGGAAAGGTAAAAACCACCCTATGGGTGGTGGTTAGCAAAACCCAAATTTTATTTAAAATTTTAAATTTAGGGTCGAAATTTCGACCCTAAATTTTTTGGGCCCATCTGCTTTTTGACCAGCCCTTTTGGGTTGAAAAATTATGGGCCCCCACCTTAATTTAATTTCGACCCTAAATTAGGTCCGACCCGTGAGGGTAAAATTTTCATTATGTCAAAATTAAAAGATAAAAAATTGAATTTTTTTTTTTAAACCGTGTGTTTTTTTGGATAAATTATATTATGAGACGGAGAAAGTATTACTTTTTTAATTGAAATGCTTTTATATGATTGAGCATTATATATTTTGACCTTACTTATCATGGTGAGAACCATTAAAACCTTTGACTTTGTTATTATTGAACCTATATAAACCATGCACACACATGAGCTCACAACTTTTTTATAATCATACTACAGCAAACATGAGTTCCAGTTCAGATGAAGTTGGTAGTAGAAACTCTACCTTCTTGTTCTTAATATTGGAACATGCAGAAATAAGAAATGGTGCTTATCGTTTTGTGGGGCGTGTGACACCGTACAATTCTGTTACTTTCTTGAACCATTTGTATGTCTTATCTTCTTCATATTTGTCTTGAGTCTCTGTGCTTGGAGCATAAGTTAGTAATATCTCGTATGGTGGCTTAGACTCGCATTCCAAGCAAACTGTATTCTTTCGTTTATTAAAAAAATTACACCTGAAATGCAAGAAAGTTAATGATATATCTGTTATATGAAGCGCCAACGTATTACATTTATGGTTTAAAGTAATACTTACCGAGGGCAATCCCAATCCCCAGGCAAATGTCTTTGTGGTCTCGTCTCTTCACATTTAAGGCATTTAGTGTTTCTTGCAAAGTTCACGAATCTGCATCTTTTCAAACACAAAGTTTATTGGTTAATGTTTATATTAAGCTAGTTGCTTACAACATACGTTTGATTTTCTTTTGTTCCTCTTTGGTCTCACCCCTATTAACAATACATCACTTGGTCGCCCACAAGCTCATAGTGTCTATGGCTAGACGGAAAAGAATGAAAATCAAATCAGCGAGACTTACAGATTTCATGTGCTGTGAATCAATACCAGCAAACGGACCCTATTGAAGTATTGATATAGTTTAATTTAAGTGAACCAATGTTTATGGAAAAGACTTGGTTACTTCTTTTGTCTATTACTAGTAGTATAAGTCATATTATAGTCAATTAATGAACTAACAACACATGCAATATATACCTAAAGAGTTTTTTACTTACGCCAGAATAGGTTGATTCACATTTGTACATTCAAATACTTAAAACCTACTACATACTTGGTATAATTTATTTGACTTATATGATTTTGGAATTTATAAAAAATGAAATGAAAAGGATGAGAAAAAATTCAAGCCACATGTTTAACATAAGAGAGATATTTAAAAGGAGATATGTGGTTATAGTTTCTTTTCATAATTCTCATTTTAATTATTCTTCTTATTTGATCTTAACTGAAATTTTTATATATAATTCTATATAAAAGATGTATATACATACCATAACTCTAGACCTGACTCAAAACTAATAATTAAGATAATTATATCAAATCTCAGCCCGTAGATCATTTTTGGTCCAAAACTACAAATCAAATGTACAATTTTAACCATCCATTTTTTTATAACAAACTTTTGTAACAACTTATTAAAAAACAATATTATTTTTAAATTGAAGTATCTTTAAATTTATTTATTTTTTCAAAATCTAATGTCACCATATTTTCTAAAATTTTCTTCTCATTAATTTAACATCCATTTTGATATATTTACAAAAACAATTTCTTTTTCATTTTTAATGATTTTATTTATTTTAATTCAATTTTTTTACGCTTCAATTATAATTTGATTGCAAAAAAATAGTAATCGAGTACCCGTCGCAGCATTACGCGGGTACATACGTAATAAATAATATATACAATCCAACAAACTGGGAAAAGGGAGGTGCCTTAAATCCAATGTGTGTAACCAGAAATTAGAATACATGGTTAGGCAGAACTTAAGAATGGCCCGTGTTGTTCCATAACCATATTTGCCCACATAACAAAACCAGTCCACATTCAGGGTATGATGGCGAAGCCTTGATCGAAAAATAATACGTGTAATAAATCAAAACAGAACTGGAACTTAGTTTGGGCATATCCATTGACGCCTCTTGGTTGTACCACTTGGTCCTCGAATTTTTGGTTTATAAGAATATCCATTTAGTCCCAAGTTAGCCATCTGATATAACAAGCTTCGAACAGCTGACTCAGTAGCCTCCTTAATGCTTTTTTCAGGATAAACGACAGGGGTGCTTAAAAAAGTTAATATATACTCCATCAAGTCCAGTGTTGATGCACTTCCTAGTCCAGGTCGTTCTCCCTTCAATTCAATGAAAGTCAATATACATTTTAACATAGATACACATAGTCAATTAAGCGTAGAAACACTATTAGAGGGGAACCTTCAAGAAAGACCTCATGCTTCTATCAGTTTCATGGGCATTTTTGAACAGATGTGGATATACGTCATTAGTAAGCACCTCGATATCATTCCTTGAAAGCCAACTGACAAAATTTTATACAAGAAAAGGAAATCATCACTAGTCACATCATACACATTGAACTGATGATATGGATATACTCAATCAACATACTTTTAATGACGAAAATGCAAACGCAAAAGCACTTTCAAATTTTGTTCCAATATGCTCATAAGGGACGGGGATAGTGTTAGTTCGGTTGAGCGGTTAAACATAAACGAAAAAGACAATGTAAAGTAGAATTAATAACCTTAACATGCCACCAGAAGTTCACGAGCAAAATCCAAACACAAACACGAAACATTCAAAAAATCCATGGGTAAGTTTTCTTCCATCACAAAGTCATCAGATCCCCCACGACAGTTATAATGACCTTTGGCGAAAATCATATCAATAAACTGACACCACTCAGGCCAGGGATGGGACGGAAACATTCGGTTGCTGGAAACTAAACTGTTCTCATGCAACGCAGCTGAGGTAAAACCCTGATAGAACTTGTTCAGAATACGTGAATTTTTACAGTGATTGTGACGGAGTAGAATGAAAGATGATGGATTGAATACGCGAAATAGTAATCTTGACGCCATTGATATTGGAGAAAATGATCGCCCAAATTTTTTAGGGGTTTTGCATACGGATATTTTTTTAGGGGTTTTGTTCATGGGTCATAGACTCATAGTAGCCCAATATGTTTGAATGATTAAAATTTAAAACTCTTCCTTAGTCCCAAAATTAATTATTCTCGAGATGACACACTTTAAGTCTTTAGTAAAAACATAAACGTAAAAATAGCCTGCTTATTCTTTTCTTTTTATTAGTCGACTTCTAAATTTATTATCTACTGTAATATGTTTAATGAAGCGTATTGTTCTTATTAACCCGAACACGACTCAAATGTGCCGGATGCCCAAGCTGAAATGACGATGTAACGGCTAGGGCCACTGTTCTTTTCCTTTGAACCAACACAGCTCGTAATACACCGAGTTTTTGTTTTGTTAGTTCTATAGTTATTGATGTTGGATTAATCAAAGGCTTAGGTTTATTAGGGTTTATACTAGTTTATTTTTAATGCTATGTTCTATTATAAACTAGCTAAAAGACGCATTAAATCTTTGGGTATTTAAAAGATATAGACCACAAAAAACATAGTGATTTGTGTATTACGGAAGTGCCGTTGGGAAGAAACACATAAGTATTTGCTTTGAGGAGAGTAATATTAGATACCCTATATTTTTTGATGAAAGGAGACATATTTCAACCATCTATCTAAAAAAATCCAAAGACCCAAATTAATCACACATTTATTAAATATAAAAAAGAAAATAATTAAAAACGGCAAAGGGGCATTTTCGTCTTTTCACCGCCTCACTCGACACACACTAAAAAGTAAAACACACACAAATCACATAGTTACGATCGACTCATCGTGTTACAAATCATCAATCGATCATCAATTGATCGTCAATCGATCATATCCTTCTTCATATCATTAACATCACGTCAGATCAATGCCGGTCTATCTTTATATATCCTTTTCAGTTTATTTGATGTAAATAAGCTTATAATTCAGCTTATCCTTTTTTAGCTTATTTGATGTGAATTTATCTTACGAATTTATTGTTTTTTAACTTATTTGATTTGATTAATGTTAGAATTAACAACTAATAGATATAATTTATCATGCATCAAGAGTAAACGCAGCGAAAAATAGAGATCATATATGCATATATAATTAACATAAAAGAGAACTAGAAAGCATACCTCCTTATCAACGATGGTGGAAAATTGCTATATCACCAAATCAAGAACACCCCTCCTTTATACCATACGAATTCAACTCTAAAACTTTAAGATCAAAAGTATGATCTTCTCTAAGATAGTCCACCTTGTAGAAAACTGAAAGGGGGGTTGAATAGTTTTTTTTTAAAAATTTGTGTATCAAATGTCCATTAATTGACATATTATGAGAGGCTTTTGTTTATAGTCAAAGACTATTGACACACAAGCGTTTCAAGTGAGGATAAAAGCAATAAACTTATGTAAATGCAAACCGACACAATAATTTATACTAGTTCAGCTATAAGGACACCTTCCTTGCCCTACATCCACTTCTCGAGTCACCTACTCGAGAATTCGACCTAAAAGGTGTGAGGATCTTAAACTTAATTAGAAGCCTCAAGCTAGAAGCTAATTATAAATCGACTAATCAAATTACGCCATCTTGTTAACTACCGTAGTGAATTACATATTTGTTTTTGCTCAAGTCAATAGATGGAACCATAGTAATTCATTTTTTTCTTTCAGCAATTCTGTTCTTAATTTTCAAAGTTTTTCACTAACATTTATGGTAAACAATACGTGAAAGTAGCAAAACTCATATATTATGGTTATCATCAATGTCAGCCCCAATTCAAAAGAAACCCTAGCTTGATTAAATACCCGATCAACATGTATTGTGTACTCAATAAAACAGAAAAAAAAATCAACAGTTAAATTTAACTGGGCAAATGCTCATGATCAGCCAAATGATATCTAAGTCTCCAAACTTTTTTTGAAAGTAAGGTTCAGATGGCCCGGCCTAAGCATGGTTTCGTTCAACAACGGTAAAGGAGCTGAATTCGGGATGATCGACTTTAACCCATGCAGAATAAGTGGATCGAATATCAAGACGTCTCCGGATTCTAATAAAACCTCCTCCATAGGCAAACGTCGACGAGTACCATACAAGAATTCTGCAGAGTCACCAATAGAGAACGAAACAATAGGAAATTCACCGCAGCAACTAGCATAATCCTACAAACAATGAACTCATTAGTCTTTTAGTACAGTGTTCACGGAATGTTATACATGAATTCACATAAGAAGAGATATACTATACTACTATTTAATCCTTCCACATACAATTATAGAGCTATTTTACTATTTAGTGATTTATACCCACAACTAGTAATTACTACATCAAAAGTAATTGTGTTTCAAATTTACCCCATATGAAACGATTTTTTCCATCTCCTTTCTCTCTTCATTAAAGCAATATTCTGCCCTTTCAAGCATTTTTATCCAATAAAAAACCTTGATTCCACCTTATTTTATCGTTAACTTAAATATTAAACCGTACAATGTCCAATATTATCAATTACATAGTCCGGGTGATGTAATTGAAGGAATTTGATGGTCAGTTGAGTTTTTGGATTTTCTTTTTACACCATGTTCACTAAGCTAAGGGTCGTTTTACTAATAGGACAACTGAATTTCTGGTAACATATGGGGATATAGCGTGCGATATTCAAATAAAAAATAATACTCAACCTGAAATTGTCAACGATGAGAATAGGGCGATTGACAAGGTAATCGAAGATGAAGTCATCAATGGAGGAGTAGGTGGAGAAGGAGAGGTAGGGGTGAATAGCTATGGTAGGTCATATGAGGTTAAGGAATGTAAAATTATAGAGGAATACACTCTTCATAAAAATGGCACTATCGTAGAGCAAAGCACTAAGAGTCCTCTTGATGTTAACACACAAAGTGTTGATATTACTGAAAAGATAGAAAATAATGAAAAAATATATAAATATTTGTATGCTAATGTTGCTGGTAGATCTGAGAAAAATTTGGAGAATGAACTCTTTTATGCACCTAGTCTAATTAGCGATCAAGGTGATGAGGTTGTTCTTTTTGAAAAAGAATTGGTTAAAGATGGTAGTGAAAATCGAAATTAACTGTATGTGGATACTTTATGAGTTGCAATATGTTTGTGAATGAGCTGATGCACAATTTGCGGAGAATGTGGGCGAAATATGGTTTAGGTGATATTGTGTTAGATTGTAATGACATGTGCTTTTTCAAATTTAAGAATGAGGAAGGCATGAATTAGGCAATTGAACAAATTCCTTGGTTAGTTACTGGAAAGCCATTGTTATTGCAAAAATGGGATCCACAGGTGTAAATTGTAACTGCTCCTCTAAAATCCTTGTTTTGATTAAGATGTATAATGTTCGTCTTGAAGCTTGAAGCATTAGTACACTATCCACTATGTCGGGGAAGCCAGTTATAATGGATCAAATGACTAATAGCATGTATCATCAAGGCACATGGAGTTAAGGATATGCAAGAGTTTGGTGGAAATTGAAGCGTCTAACGGCTATCAAGAGAAGATTAATGAGATTCACTAAATAGATGAAATTTGTGAAACCTGCATTGTGATCACCTTGAGGTGTTTGGCCACGGATTTAACAACTGTAAGGAAAGGCCAATAACAATAGAAGAAGTGGAAGCAAGGTAATGAAGTAAGGGGCAATAAGGATGGATATACTCGAGTCAGAAATCAGAAAAAAAAATGGTGTTAGTAATGGAGCAAGAAACAGTTGATTCCAACCAAACCTCTACTGTCATAGAATGATTTGATGTGAGGTTTGTGTTCCAATCAAAAGTTTCTAGTGTATTAGAATGAACTGGTACTTCATGGCAAGATGTTAAGTTAAAGGAGAATGTGGTAAAAGGAAGTAGTTGGAAGGCTCCTAATTTAATTAGAGAAGAGTTGGAATATGTCTAAAGATGCAGTAAAAGAAGTTAGGAAAAGTGCTAACAGGTATGCAGCGATAGGTGAAGGCTCAGATGAATGGAATACTAATGACCCATCTTTTGATAGCTTTATAATAAAGGGGAAAACAGCCTACTATTGAAGTTACAAAGGATTGGTCATATGAAATGATTAATTACCTTAAATTTTAAAGGGAAGCTAGGAAAAGGAAAGGGGTTAATTGTGAAGATGCGAAGGATGTATACACAGAGAATGATCAAGCATTCAAGCTACTAGTATATTAGTAGATGTTGAGGTAGAGGGGAATGATAGTCAAATTTTATTTGGCTAAGGTGGTAGGACAACTGTGGACAAGGTGTTTGGTATGGTAAAATTAGCCATATGAAGTTCAGAATGCCTAGTTGGAATATGAGGGGAATCGATAATAAATTTAAACAGAATGAGATAAAAAAATTTTTACAAGACACGCATACTATAATTTACACAACGCTGATATGCATGTTTTGAAATGTTCATTGCATAAGCATATATAAGAAAGTCATCTGCTCTCACATATTACTAGGTGAAGGTGTATATGCATATATGTCTATTTATCTATAAGCATGTCAATACTAACCTGATGAACAGCAAGTCGACCAGTAGGTGTATAGAAATTGACAACACAAACATCCGGTTGCATTAAAAGAAAACGGGATTGTTGCTTAAAAGGAAGATCCTTTACATAGGAATGGGACTCTTGAATCGAACGCTCAACCAATGAAACGAGTTTATCAGGAATTGGCGGTGCAAGTGGTGCGTCTGAACCATCACTCTTATACTGTTTATCATAGTTTGTTTTTGGGTCCCAATTTCGCCCCAAACACGTCATATGTAAATCAAGTTTTCCTCCATATTTGTGAGTTGGCTCATAAAACCCTCTTGGACCTAAGCATAGTTTTTGACATATATTAACTATTTCGACCTAAACAATAAAACAATTAATTGTAAGTTAATATTAACAATATGAAAGATATGGTACTAAACATGCAAGAAAATCATTTTGTTGGATTGTATAAGCAGAGAAAATTTTATTGTTACAACAAATATATAACTTATTCTTAATTAGTCTGATGTACCCATTGTGCAATATCTTTGTATATTTTTGTAGAGTAATCGGATTTTAATCAATTTATAACGTTTTTATTCATAAATTTAACAGTCATAGCATCATTTTTGGAAAGGCAAATCACCAAAACAGACAATATGGGGGTTACTGGCCTCAAAATTTTCCCCAAAAGGCAAAATGGACCTGAGTCCTACCAAAATAAGTACAGGGCCAGGGGTGAAGATTTACCACCCAAAAAATCCAACGTGTTTCCACCATCCGACGTTGAACCTGCTATCGCGGATTTTATTTCTTTTAAAAACCAAATGGGACACATATATATCTTCTTATAACTCATAAGTACAAAAATGTATATAATGACTGCAACAGGACCAATGAAACGTAGGTTATTTGACCAATTTGCTACATTGTAATAATTGTTATAAGAGATATAATTAGAAATTTATAATGCAATATGTGCAAAGAAATTATTGCAAACTTCAGTCTTTACAGAAAAGCATAATTAGCTTACTAAAATGACACGTATCCAAAACATAGTGAAAGCAATTACCTGTTCACTGAGGCTGATGCAGTTTTTCAAGAGAATCACATTAGGTACGACGTGGAGAGTTCTGCTAGATGTTTTATCCTGGTTCTCCGTTCGCATGTTAGACGTTAAATTTATGCTTCTTGGGTGGTTCAAACTAAATGGTTTTGTTTGTTGCAAATCAAGAGCTAGACTTTTGTTATGTTGCTCCGATTTTGTACTAGAAAATTTTACACGGAGTTTACCTTTACAAAGTGATTTTGAAAGATAAGACAGTTTTCGCCTTTGCACATGATGGGAACTATGATCTAATAGTAATGAACGATGAGATCCATCCTGTATATTAAATGAATATGTTGTGATTAGTGAACATACAAGAAAAAAGGAGTTGTGTTTGGGATTGCTAATTCAAACGTATTTTATCTAAGTACTGCTTATTTATGAAGACTGTTTACTTTTAAGTACATGTAAAGAACAATAACTTATTGCCGTTTTTGCCAAACACTGAACTTTAACCAAATACACCTGAATAAGCAAATCACATACATAGACACTGAGTAGGCTAATAATAAGTGCAGCTTAATATAAAAAATTCTAACTTTTTCCCCTTAGTGCTATTAGTTAGGATAGAAATGATATTGGAATTGAAGATTTTGATTTTAAGATTTTTAATTATACTTGACTAGAAGACCAAACCAATCCCTAATCTATTTCTTTAAAAACCAAAAAAAACAAGGGAATTCAAATCTAAATAATTATTACGTAC
Source organism: Glebionis coronaria (assembly GCA_025667525.1). Classification (NCBI taxonomy): domain Eukaryota; kingdom Viridiplantae; phylum Streptophyta; class Magnoliopsida; order Asterales; family Asteraceae; genus Glebionis; species Glebionis coronaria. The sequence continues at coordinate 62,745,589 of CM046876.1, forward strand.
TCACCCATTGATAATGCAAAGAACTGAGGATGGTTCGTTGGTAGAGACTTATGTGATTCTTCACGGATGAGGGTTTAAGGAGCCAATGATTCATGGTTAAATTAGATTTTGTTGTTAGTAGATGATAAAAAAAATGATGAGATGGGCTGATAGGGTTTATGGATAGATAGTATATGTTTGCCAAAAAGATGATTTAAAGCTTTTTAAAAAAAATAATTTCTTCTAAAATAGGCCCAATAATTTTTTGAACCTGTTAACTTTTTATTTTAAACAAATAACTTATAAATAAAAAGCTGATTTATACACCTTTTAAAATAACCAGCTCTTTAAAAGTTGCAAATCACTAATATATACCCTCCAACATATTATAATTTATCTAAATATGTCTTTTAAGTCATTTTACATATTAATTTTACAGATAACGAATAATTTACCAAACACTTTTATTGAAAAATAATACAGCTTATAGCTAATGTTAATACGTTTATAATTAATAGCTTACAGCTTACAGTTAACAGTTAACAGCCTACAGTTAACAGTTACGATTAAAGCTTTTTCTTATGGAGATACTATATCCCAAAAATAATATACAAAAAATTAATCATTTGTGATGAAAACTTTTTATCTCTAAGTGGACGGGCACTTCGATATAGTCTTTATGAACTTTTTTTCGAGCTTCTAATGCTAAAAATTTTGGCTCTAAAAAATAAATGTGCATGATTTGTGCTTTTATAAATCACATGTGATTTCATACCCAATTCGCTTTTTCCAAGATTCAAAAGCCGAACCATCGTTCTTGTTTTTCTTCTTCGGTTCTTTAGCTTTTCAGTTTAGGATTGGTTGGTTTCCTTCATAGTCCGTTGTATTAGGTTTTAGCAAACTCAGCAACTATTTTTTCCAATCAAATGAACGGTGCTTGGTAAAGATTATTTTTCCCATAATTCAATCAAACATCAATCCTTCACCGCTGTCTTTCACCAATTTAAATCACTGTCATAACTTTAGTTTTGGAGCGAGGAATTATATGATGCAGCAAATAAACTTCATATGTTTCCGCCTCATCGGTGGGAGAAATGGTGTTGGTTTATTGATATGCTCTACGCCACAAGCTATTTGACTTGGTGTTATTTTACGTCTCATCAAGGCCCCAACACTTAAAGAAAATGATGGATAACTCGCGCAGATTTAAATTGGATTAGTGTTGAACCTTTTTAATCCGATAATACTTATCAACCTTAAGTATTATCAAGTAACTGGTAACAAGTGACTTGTTTTAGCAAAGTAAATACCAAGTAAGCATAAGTAAAATGAGAAACCAAAATAACTTTTCAACTGTATAGATTTATTAAATTTTAATAAAAAAATTTATGACACGCTTTACTTGCGGAACACTACTAGAAAAATGCACCATCACTTTGCTTATTCGAATAGCAAAGTGATTGAGTGACAATACTTGATGATCTACTCTTACTTAAAGTACAAACCTAAGTTATGAGTTTAAGTCTCAAACTATTGTTCATAAGTGAGTGAATTATACAATTTCATGTTGGGAGTGAAAACGATCTTAGGAGTGTTACTAACTCTCGATTGTAAGAGATGCATTTTCACTCCCCAAGTATGCTCTTTTTATAGGAAACATTTAGGGTTTACTAATGGTACACTTTGACACGTGTTGTTCATCCAACGGGTGGTTGGAATCCCTTTGGATGAACAGTTCCTAGTATTGTTTATAAAGTGTAAACATAGAATAAAGCTTGTACTTTTATCTAACTTTACAAGCAAGTTTATTCTAGTGAGATATGCTTTATACTTTAAGTTAAAGTAGATCTTTTCCCCGCCTTGTAAACTTTCAGGATGACTGAAGTATTGAAACGATAATCTAGCAGATTAACAACACACGAAATACTTTTCAAACGTAAGACTTTATTATTTTATAACAAGTATTACAATGTGTAATGGATCATACAGTTTGAGTGACAATGTGTGGTGTACCCTTTGGACAACTAAACTTGATCGAAGTGACAAGTTTACAAGCAAACTTAAGAACACAGGCACAGTTGTTCTTCAACAAGTTTAAAAGAGTTAATGCACTAATACTGACAAAGTGAACAACATTAACTCTAGGCTACAGTCTCTATATATAGTGGTACGAGGTTGACTTGATGGGCTGAGTTTATAGCGACTTAACAAGACTTGTAGGGTCAGACATCTCTCATAGATACTCGTCTATTCTTCGTAAGCTGCTACACCACTTTAGAGAAACAAAGCTGACACAGTTTCCATTTTCTTCCTATTCTCGTACTTTAGGCAGCTTTAATTCAAAGAAGCTATTTGTCCCGCTCAAATAGTTCCCGTCTAAACACCTAGATATTATCCAAAAGGTACAGAGTGTTAATAGGGTGTTATCACCCATGTTAACACTCAACCTCTAAGAGCCCCCGATCATCTTAGTTGTTATCCATATAGCTAATGAGTATGTCTTCAAGTAATATTCGACTTTTTTAAAAATGTCTCTGACTTGGACTTCTTTGTGGATGCTCACTAAGGTTAAAACCTTTGTGAGTCTACGACAATTGCATGTCTCCTAGGCACAGGCAAGCTTACAATTCACAACGTATTTATGCTTAAATCTATGACTAAGGAAAAACTCACATACTTAGGTTCCCAACAATATCCCTCTATTTAAACATAAATAAAACTAGATCTAAACTAGTTATAGTAAGTGACCAAACAGCTTCTTCTTACACATAACAAATCTAACAAAACATATCTCAGAATTTATTAAAACTTAAAACATTACAAGTACAAAGGTACAAAGAGATAAAATTATGATTCACCAATCGGGATGTGATTTCTTTAGTCAACTTCAAATTGGATGCTAATGTGAAGGGGTTTATATGTTAATGATCAAGTTATATAAATGTAACTTGATAGCGGTTGTATTTTCTATCAATTTCTACTAAAAAGAATCACCATAATTAATTTTTATCAACTCTTATTTTTAAGAAAAAGAGTAAGTAATAGAGGGAGCACTAAAAGACTATTATTACTTAAAAAGAGTAAGCAAAAGTGTAAAACTTTTAATGACTCTTTTTTTAGTAGACAAAGAGTAAGCAAAAGTTGTGGGTTTCTTTTGCTTACTTTTTTATTCATTGTTTTTTAGTAAGAAAAAGTTATAATAACTTAAATAGTTGGAAATCTTATTAGTAAGAAAAATTTTAGTAAGTAGATGTCATTTATTTTGTAGTGTACATATCTTACTATCTTACTACTTTATAAAAGATTTAACCCTTTTTCTATATTTAGAAGTCTTAAAATTTTCCGCCTCAAACATTTCAATATTAAGAAAGATTTATGGTACATTGGAAATTAAATCAGTATATAAAACTTATGTTATATTTTGAAAGTGAAACCCATTACTATTTAGTGAAAATTAAAGCTTATTAATAGCCCTTTAATATCGATACATACAAGTTACAAATTAATATTGGTACAAAAAAGTGACTAACTGACCAATTAAATTAAAATGTTATAACATACCAATTAAATTAAAAGTTAAACCAAAAATTGAAGTGCCTTAATGTATGGACAATTTCATAACAGCTCATTCCGTAACAACCTTCACAAAGCCATTTTGTGACTCCATCTACACAAACCTCAAAAAATAACTGCCTAAATAATAAACATCTTTTTAATTCATGATTTCAAACTTCTCTAACTTATGGAATATAAATAGCCACAAACACAAAAAGAAATCTCATTTTTTTCTCACACTTATGATAAGCAACCAAAATCATCCTCTCTCACCGCCACGAAACCACCAACTCTGACGCCGCCTTCTCCACCGCTACGACATATGTTGATTGTCACTGCTACCACTTACACCACCACCAATAGCCGCAACTATCACGGTTATGTTATGATTTTTTTGTTTTGTTGGAAGATCGGGTGATCTTGGGATATATTTGTTTGTTTTTGTAATATATCAGGTGGATTTGGTTGTTTTAGTTGTGTTTTGAGTTTAGTGGTTTATATTGTTAGATGAATCTAAAAACTTAAACCGGGACCTATGTCGACGCATAGACGGGATGTGTTGGTTGCGGTTGAAACTAGAATAATATTTATGAGAGGAGGAAACATGGATGTGTGAGAAGGTGAGAGAGACTGATTATAGAAGATACAGGGAGAGGTGTGCAAGGAGTGTTTGTAAAACTAATCAAAAAGTTAGAATCGATGTGGCATGGATGGGCCGGGTGTAACACCCCACTTGGATTACGTGTATTTATGGCGTGTCATCAAAGCATGCAAGGTAAATCTCTTAAAAGCATTAACTGATCATAAAGGAAATACCAGAATCAATCATCGGTAGTCCAAACATAAACTCACATATGTAAAAGTAAATAAAAGCATTAACTGATCATAAAGGAAATACAGGAATCAAACATCGGTAGTCCAAACATAATCTCACACATGTAAAAGTGAGTACTAAAAGAAGGGACTAAAGAATATCCAAACAAGCAAAGTAATTATGAAGTGCATAAAGTAAAGAAGTCTGGATAGCTTCCATCCAAATGCACATACTCTCAGAATCCTAAGAGCGTCCCTGTGTACCTGCCGTTTGGAACATGGAAAGAAACTACGACTGAGCATAACGCCCAATGAATGGATATAAAAGCATGATAAGAATTATTAAGCTGAACAGAGATACAGAAATGAAACTGATAAACTAATATGCAACATGCAACGGAAAACTGTGTATGTCCTGGGAAAAACCTGGTTTATAACTTGTAACACTGAATTGCTAACTGCATGTACTGTAATTTAAGTGCCAAGAGCTTATATAGGTCATGTAATATATCAACGTGAGCATGAATACTTAGAGGGGTGTCCTTGTCATGCTGTCAGAGGGGTGACCTCTAACTAATAAACTAGGTGGAGGGATCAGCTCCAATGTGAAGGATGTAGAGCACACACCACATTCACCTGTTAAACTGTAAACTAATAACCTAGGATGCACCCATACGCCCCGCTGATAAATACTGATAAATGTCCAACTGAAACAAAAGGGACGCCACGAGAAATCACTCCCTCGCAGAGGAGTCATAACACATGTGCCTCAAGTTTCATGGTTAAGGTACCTCCGTAACTAGATGAAACTGGTCATGCGTGTATATAAGGTAATCATGGCAAATCATGTAAAGTTTTATAACATGTATCTGGGAAAAACATATGGCTGCAAACGGGGAATCCTAATCATGCATAAAAAGGAAAGTTTATACTGAAGGATGGAATATCCGTACCTTGTGTCCAGTAACTGATTGAAGATGAACAAACGAAACTCCTACTCTGAACTCACGTGAACTATATGAATAAAGGACGTGAATGAGCTGTCTGATTACTATATACTTTTACTGGTTCTTATTATTCTTAACTTGGTTTACATGTTCTTGTCTTGTTTTACTGTTTCGTGTATAATCTTGTAATTATGACTGTTTCATGTATTTCTGATTAATGTACTTGATGTATTCTTGTATCATTATACGTTTAGTATCATAATAAGTAACTTTCTAAAAATAGCAGGTTTCCGAAAATAGAAAATTTCCAAAAATAGAAAGTTCCCTTATAATAATAAGTTTGACTAATACGTCCAAAATATAAGCTAGTGCTTAATATTCATAAGTCAGGATGCCATAATAGTAAAGTTTATTAAATTTAATACTTTAGGCTAAAACTGATTATTAATTAATAATAATGTATGGTTTTATTTAATTAAAACTTTACTTTAGCTGAGTAATTAAATTAAGGTATGGTTTTAATTTAATTAAGCCTAAATAAAATACTTAGGTTAATTTCATGAATTATTACACTAAATAATCATAACCTAAGTTCAATAGTTAATTTAATTATAACATGTACTAAATTAATTAAATTAACCAAATGATTTAATAAGCAACATGTGTACTTGAGCCCCAAAACCCGAGCCTACCGAGATACCCATCTTGGTCGCACTAAACAAATCAACAAAACACCAAGCCAATACCAACAGCCGGCCGGCTGGGTTTTTTCTGTCGGCGGCCAGCAGCCTTGGCTTGCTGCCGGGTCGCCATTGTTCGGCCAGAGTTCCCACTGGCTAGCCAATATTCCCCCTGCCATGCACATAGATCCCACCGAGAGCCTTAAGGCTCTCGGTTCCCACTACTTTACATCCAAACACCCTGGTAACAAAACAAAACACCCCTTGATTGTCTTCGTGTTGCTGCCGTCTATACCAAAACCACCACCGCACCCCTTGTGGGTTGCGGCTGGTCTAAGACAACCACACCGAGACACCCATTGTGTCTCGGTTTTTGTGAAACCAAACCAAAACCCGGCCACGAATGGATTGATTACATGTTTTAATTATATATACATCATGTGTATTATAACATACTTGATTGATTCAAGAAATAATAAATAAGAATGAAAATAAGGATTCAAAAGATACCAATGCGAATTGATTAAGCCTTAAGAACACACACACAAATTTGTATCAAATCAACACTCAACAAAACCTTTTCTTTTTTCTTGTTCTTTTCTGCCGACGGCTCCAAACCAACAACCCTAGTTCCTGTTTGTTTTATTTTGTATAATGGAGTGAGTGTAAACTCCCTAGTTGTTTTACTTTCAAATGGGATGGGCTCCAAGCCCATCTTTCTTCCATTTTGTTTTGATGCCGCGGCCCAAACACTAAACACACATGTATTCCTTTTTGTTTTTCGACTTTTACTAATTATCGTGAGTTAGAATTCGTGGCGAGAGTTCATGTTTATTCTGACATTATTTATTATACACGAATGAATGATAATATACGATAGACTTGGATACGATCATTAATTATTCTTGTAATGTATTAAATTAATGTAACGTTTAATTTAAATTCGTGATTTCGTGTAATAACGTATTCATGGATTTTAAACGGGTTTTACAATTCTTCCCTGTAAAAGAACAATTCGTCCTCGAATTAGAAACATAATAATGCTGCGGGTTTTACACCGGGAGTGTTTGTAAATGGTCGACTGGGTTTAGCTTGAAATAGGCCGTATGGACTATATCGGTAGAATGGAGTGTTGTAATTTGTAATTCCGTATATACAACACCGAAAAAGTAGAAGAAAAAAACAAAAAGCACATGTTAACTTTTGACGTGAACCTAGATTCTACTTGTTGAACTGGCCATATAAAAGGCCACTTTTATTTTAGGTTGCCAATTTACATTGTAGTTGTCTATAAATTAACTAGACACCACGCGATCTATATTACATGTCATATATTTTTAGACTCATTTAGCTTGCCTTTTTTTTCTAGTGAATTCTTTTTATGTCAAACTGTAGTTACTTGAAAAGCATTTAAGTTTTACTTATCATGAAAGTTAGCTAAGTAAAATATATATTGTGCGTCTTAGTTCAATATATGTTCAAACTCGTGTGATTTAGAATAATGCAAGTTATTGTATAAAAGTCAAATATAAGTGATCTTTTTAAATCTTGTCAAACTCCAAATGTACAATTAGGATTTAGGACCTTTTTTTTTTCTTTTCTTACTATAAGATAATTAGCAGTCGATGTAATATATTTATTAATAAAACTACCCGTATTAAATCAAAGAAGTTCAAACAAGAAACGCAAAAACTGTTATTAATACAAATTCTAAAATTCGGTATGGCAGATATATATTTAAAATATTTAGTTAATGCATTATTTATTTAAGAGTGTAAATATGTTTTTATATTTCATAAGTTCTAATAAAAATGTATATTGTCCATTTGTACTATAGTTCAGACGTTTGGCATGTTTGGTATATTGATATAGATATCAATCAATGAGTTTCATTCTAATAATAATGTTTGTTTTATTAATTCGGATATCCAAAACAACAATGATTGGCGAATATTGTTTATGTTCCATTTCACTCAAAAAGATGAGAGATGAAATCTTTTATGCACTAGGGCCTTCTTTTTTCCTTTTTATTACTTATTATAAATAAAAGATATTATCATTTTATAGTGTTATGCAATGTTTTAAAATTCGATGGTTTTTTAATTGATTTGGTCGAATCATCGGGCCACAGTTTAACCGGATTTTTTGGTTAAAACCGGCGTTCGGTCTCTCGACCCGGTCACGATTCAATCGGTTCAACCGACCGGGTCAACCCGGGTTTTAAAACACTGGTGTTATGTTTGTTTTTCAAATCGTCATTTCATATTTATTTTTATATACACAAAAAGTATTTTATTTATTGTCAAGATTGAATATGTCGTTATTTTTGTATTTTGCTTTTTCCGGTGCCATTGTAAGTAATAATAACCATAATAATAAAAGTTAGATATTTATATATCTAAAATAAAAACAGTTTTGATACCCGAATTTAATTTACTAAACCAAACAACAACAATTGGAATGATACATTTAAGGTGATTCATTATCATTCCGCTTTATACTCAAACTCTTACCGATTGTGATTCATTGTAACATGCCAAACGCACCCTTACTATAAGGTATTTGAGACACATTAAATAAAAGACTTAAACTAAAAAACATGTGTTGGCCACAAAAAAAAATTACCGGATACCCGCCGCCGCATTGCGCGGGTATCCGACTAGTAGACCTAAAAGGTGTAAGGATCTTAAAACTTAATTAGAAGCCTCAAGCTAGAAGCTAATCATAAATAGGCTAATCAAATAACGCCATCTTGTTAACTACTGTGATGAACTAACATTTATTGTATCTTTTTTCATGGTCTAATCTATAGTAATCAACGTATATAAATGGTTAGATGCAAATGTGTAGCTTTAATACCCAAACGGGTAACTCTATAAAAGAATTACAGTGCGAAGAGATTATATTACTTATAGTTTCAAAAAGAGAAATATGAGAAAAAGCCATAAATCAAAACATGAACAAGTCATTTTGTGGATGCTAAATTTGTAAACATTACGTGAATGTAGCAAAACTCATATATCATGGTTATCATGAATGTCAGCCCCAACTCAAAAGAAAATCTAGCTTGATTAAATACCGGAGAACATGTATTGTGTACTCAAAAGAAAAAAAAAATTAAACAGCATTTAACTGGGGAAATGCTCATATGATCAGCCAAATGATATCTAAGTCCTCAAACTTTTTTTGAATGTAAGGTTCAGACGGCCCGGCCTAAGCATGGTTTCGTTCAACAACGGTAAAGGAGCTGAATTCGGGATGATTGACTTTAACCCATGCATTATAAGTGGATCGAATATCAAGACGTCCCCTGATTCTAATAAAACCTCCTCCATAGACAAATATTTGCTAGTACCATACAAGAATTCTGCAGAGTCACCGATAGAGAACGAAACAATAGGAAATTCATAGCAGCAACTCTTATAATCCTACAAACAATTAACTCTTAGACTTTTAGTACACTTTTCACAGAATGTTATCCATGAATTTATCAACAAAATTCATATAAAAAGAGGTATAATATACTATTTAATCCTTCCACATAGAATTATAGAGTTATTTAGTGATTTATACCTCACGGCTAGTAATTGCTACATCAAAAGTAATTGTGTTTCAAATTTACCCCACACGAAACGATTTTTTCCATCTCCTTTCTCTCTCCATTATCCCGCCCTTTTCAGCATTTTTATCCAATAAAAAACTTCGATTCCACCTTATTTTATCGTTAACTTAAAATATTGAACCGTACAATGTCCAATATTATCAATTACATATTCCAGGTGATGTAATTGAAGGAATTTGTGGTCAGTTGAGTTTTTGGGTTTTTCTTTTTACACCATGTCCACTAAGGGTCATTTTACTAGTAGGACAACTGAAGTTCTGGTAACATATGGGATATAGCGTGCAATATTCAAATTAAAAATAATACTCAACCCGAAATTGTCAACGATGGGAATAGGGCGATTGACAAGGTAATCGAAGATGATGTCATCAATGGAGGAGTGAATAGCTACAGTAGGTCATATTAGGTTAAGGAATGTAAAATTATAGAGGAATACACTCTTCATAAAAATGGCACTATCGTAGAGCAAAGCACTAAGAGTCCTCTTGATGTTAACACACAAAGTGTTGATATTACTGAAAAGATAGAGAATAATGAAAAAAAATATAAAAATTTGTATGCTAATGTTCCTGGTAGATCTGAGAAAAATTTGGAGAATGAACCTTTTATGCACCTAGTCTAATTAGCGATCAAGGTGATGAGGTTGATCTTTTTGAAAAAGAATTGGTTAAAGATGGTAGTGAAAATCAAAATTAACTGTATGTGGATACTTAATGAGTTGCAATATGTCTGTGAATGAGCTGATGTACAATTTACGGAGAATGTGGGGGAAATATGGTTTAGGTGATATTGTGTTGGATAATAATGAGATGTACCGTTTCAAATATAAGAATGAAGAAGGCATGAATTATGCAATTGATCAAATTCCTTGGTTAGTTAGTGGAAAGACATTGTTAGTGCAAAAATGGGATCCACATGTGTAAATTGTAAAAAATTGCTCCTCTAAATCCTTGTTTTGAATAAAATCTATAATGTTCCTCTTGAAGCTTGAAGTATTAGTACACTATCCAGTATGTTGGGGAAGCCAGTTATAATGGATCAAATGACTAATAGCATGTATCATCAAGGAACATAGAGTTAAGGATATGAAAGAGTTATCAAGAGAAGATGAATGAGATTCATTAAATAGATGAAATTTGTGATTGTGGAATATACTATGAACCCTGCATTTTGATCATCGTGAGGTGTTGGGACACAGTTTTAACAACTGTAAGGAAAGGCCAATAACAATAGAAGAAGTGGAAGCAAGGTAATGAAGTAAGGGGCAATAAGGATGGATTTACTCGAATTAGAACTCAGAAAAAAATGGTGTTAGTAATGGACCAAGAAACAATTCATTCCAACCGAATCTCTACAGTCATAAAATGATTTGATGTGAGGTATGTGTTCCAATCAACTGTTTCTAGTGTATTAGAGTGAACAGGTGCTTCATGGCAAGATGTTAAATTAAATCAACCGATTGTGATTCATTGTAACATGCCAAACGCACCCTTACTATAAGGAGAATATGGTACAAAAAAGTAGTTGGAAAGCTCCTAGTTTAATTAGAGAAGATTTGGAATGTGTCTAAAGATGCAGTAAAAGAACTTAGGAAAAGTGCTAACAAGTATGCAGTAAAGGTGAAGACTCCGATGAAAGGAATGCTAATGATCCATCTTTTGATAAGAGAATAATTATTGATAGCTTTATAATAAAGGGGAAAACAGCCTACTATTGAAGTTACAAAGGATTGGTCATATGAAATGATTAATTACCTTAAATTTTAAAGGGAAGCTAGGAAAAGGAAAGGGGTTAATTGTGAAGATGCGAAGGATGTATACACAGAGAATGATCAAGCATTCAAGCTACTAGTATATTAGTAGATGTTGAGGTAGAGGGGAATGATAGTCAAATTTTATTTGGCTAAGGTGGTAGGACAACTGTGGACAAGGTGTTTGGTATGGTAAAATTAGCCATATGAAGTTCAGAATGCCTAGTTGGAATATAAGGGGAATCGATAATAAATTTAAACAGAATGAGATAAAAAAAATTTTACAAGACACGCATACTATAATTTACACAACGCTGATATGCATGTTTTGAAATGTTCATTGCATAAGCATATATAAGAAAGTCATCTGCTCTCACATATTACTAGGTGAAGGTGTATATGCATATATGTCTATTTATCTATAAGCATGTCAATACTAACCTGATGAACAGCAAGTCGACCAGTAGGTGTATAGAAATTGACAACACAAACATCCGGTTGCATTAAAAGAAAACGGGATTGTTGCTTAAAAGGAAGATCCTTTACATAGGAATGGGACTCTTGAATCGAACGCTCAACCAATGAAACGAGTTTATCAGGAATTGGCGGTGCAAGTGGTGCGTCTGAACCATCACTCTTATACTGTTTATCATAGTTTGTTTTTGGGTCCCAGTTTCGCCCCAAACACGTCATATGTAAATCAAGTTTTCCTCCATATTTGTGAGTTGGCTCATAAAACCCTCTTGGACCTAAGCATAGTTCTTGACATATATTAACTATTTCGACCTAAACAATAAAACAATTAATTGTAAGTTAATATTAACAATATGAAAGATATGGTACTAAACATGCAAGAATCATTTTGTTGGATTGTATAAGCAGAGAAAATTTTATTGTTACAACAAATATATAACTTATTCTTAATTAGTCTGATGTACCCATTGTGCAATATCTTTGTATATTTTTGTAGAGTAATCGGATTTTAATCAATTTATAACGTTTTTATTCATAAATTTAACAGTCATAGCATCATTTTTGGAAAGGAAAATCACCAAAACAGACAGTATGGGGGTTACTGGCCTCAAAATTTTCCCCAAAAGGCAAAATGGACCTGAGTCCTACCAAAATAAGTACAGGGCCAGGGGTGAAGATTTACCACCCAAAAAATCCAACGTGTTTCCACCATCCGACGTTGAACCTGCTATCGCGGATTTTATTTCTTTTAAAAACCAAATGGGACACATATATATCTTCTTATAACTCATAAGTACAAAAATGTATATAATGACTGCAACAGGACCAATGAAACGTAGGTTATTTGACCAATTTGCTACATTGTAATAATTGTTATAAGAGATATAATTAGAAATTTATAATGCAATATGTGCAAAGAAATTATTGCAAACTTCAGTCTTAACAGAAAAGCATAATTAGCTTAATAAAATGACACGTATCCAAAACATAGTGAAAGCAATTACCTGTTCACTGAGGCTGATGCAGTTTTTCAAGAGAATCACATTAGGTACGACGTGGAGAGTTCTGCTAGATGTTTTATCCTGGTTCTCCGTTCGCATGTTAGACGTTAAATTTATGCTTCTTGGGTGGTTCAAACTAAATGGTTTTGTTTGTTGCAAATCAAGAGCTAGACTTTTGTTATGATGCTCCGATTTTGTACTAGAAAATTTTACACGGAGTTTACCTTTACGAAGTGATTTTGAAAGATAAGACAGTTTTCGCCTTTGCACATGATGGGAACTATGATCTAATAGTAATGAACGATGAGATCCATCCTGTATATTAAATGAATATGTTGTGATTAGTGAACATACAAGAAAAAAGGAGTTGTGTTTGGGATTGCTAATTCAAACGTATTTTATCTAAGTACTGCTTATTTATGAAGACTGTTTACTTTTAAGTACATGTAAAGAACAATAACTTATTGCCGTTTTTGCAAAACACTGAACTTTAACCAAATACACCTGAATAAGCAAATCACATACATAGACACTGAGTAGGCTAATAATAAGTGCAGCTTAATATAAAAAATTCTAACTTTTTCCCCTTAGTGCTATTAGTTAGGATAGAAATGATATTGGAATTGAAGATTTTGATTTTAAGATTTTTAATTATACTTGACTAGAAGACCAAACCAATCCCTAATCTATTTCTTTAAAAACCAAAAAAACAAGGGAATTCAAATCTAAATAATTATTACGTACTCACCCATTGATAATGCAAAGAACTGAGGATGGTTCGTTGGTAGAGCCTTATGTGATTCTTCACGGATGAGGGTTTAAGGAGCCAATGATTCATGGTTAAATTAGATTTTGTTGTTAGTAGATGATAAAAAAATGATGAGATAGGCTGATAGGGTTTATGGATAGATAGTATATGTTTGCCAAAAAGATGATTTAAAGCTTTTAAAAAAAAAAATTCTTCTAAAATAGGCCCAATAACTTTTTGAACCTGTTAACTTTTTATTTTAAACAAATAACTTATAAATAAAAATCTGATTCATACACCTTTTAAAATAACCAGCTCTTTAAAAGTTGCAAATCACTAATATATACCCTCAAACATATTATAATTTATCTAAATATATCTTTTAAGTCATTTTACATATTAATTTTACAGATAACAAATAATTTACCGAACACTTTTATTGAAAAATAATACAACTTATAGCTAATGTTAACACCTTTATAATTAATAGCTTACAGCTTACAGTTAACAGTTAACAGCTTACAGTTAACAGTTACGATTAAAGCTTTTTCTTATGGAGATACTATATCCCAAAAATAATATACAAAAAATTAATCATTTGTGATGAAAACTTTTTATCACTTCGTTATAGTCTTTATGAACTTTTTTTCGAGCTTCTAATGCTAAAAATTTTGGCTCTAAAAAATAAATGTGCATGATTTGTGCTTTTATAAATCACATGTGATTTCATACCCAATTTGCTTTTTCCAAGATTCAAAAGCCGAACCATCGTTCTTGTTTTTCTTCTTCGGTTCTTTAGCTTTTCGGTTTAGGGTTGGTTGGTTTCCTTCACAGTCCGTTGTATTAGGTTTTAGCAAACTCAGCAACTATTTTTTCCAATCAAATGACCGGTGCTTGGTAAAGATTATTTTTCCCATAATTCAATCAAACATCAATCCTTCACCGCTGTCTTTCACCAATTTAAATCACTGTCATAACTTTAGTTTTGGAGCGAGGAATTATATGATGCAGCGAATAAACTTCGTATGTTTCCGCCTCATCGGTGGGAGAAATGGTGTTGGTTTATTGATATGCTCTACGCCACAAGCTATTTGAGTTGGTGTTATTTTACGTCTCATGAAGGCCCCAACACTTAAAGAAAATGATGGATAACTCGCGCAGATTTAACTTGGATTAGTGTTGAACCTTTTTAATCCGATAATACTTATCAACTTTAAGTATTATCAAGTAACTGGTAACAAGTGACTTGTTTTAGCAAAGTAAATAACAAGTAAGCATAAGTAAAATGACGAAACCAAAATAACTTTTCAACTGTATAGATTTGTTAAATTTTAATAAAAAATTTATGACACGCTTTACTTGTGGAACACTACTAGAAAAATGCACCATCACTTTGCTTATTCGAATAGCAAAGTGGTTGAGTGACAATACTTGATGATCTACTCTTACTTAAAGTACAAACCTAAGTTATGAGTTTAAGTCTCAAACTATTGTTCATCAATGAGTGAATTATACAATTTCATATTGGGAGTGAAGACGATCTTAGGAGTGTTACTAACTCTCGATTGTAAGAGATGCATTTTCACTCCCCAAGTATGCTCCTTTTATAGAAAACATTTAGGGTTTACAAATGGTACACTTTGACACATGTTGTTCATCCAACGGGTGGTTGGAATCCCTTTGGATGAACAGTTCCTAGTATTATTTATAAAGTGTAAACATAGAATAAAGCTTGTACTTTTATCTAACTTTACAAGCAACTTTATTCTAGTGAGATATGCTTTATACTTTGAGTTAAAGTAGATCTTTTCCCCGCCTTGTAAACTTTCAGGATGACTGAAGAATTGTAACGATAATCTAGAAGATTAACAACACATGAAATACTTTTCAAACGTAAGACTTTATTATTGTATAACAAGTATTACAATGTGTAATGGATCATACAGTTTGAGTGACAATGTGTGGTGTACCCTTTGGACAACTAAACTTGATCGAAGTGGCAAGTTTACAAGCAAACTTAAGAACACAGGCACAGTTGTTCTTCAACAAGTTTAAAAGAGTTAATGCACTAATACTGACAAAGTGAACAACATTAACTCTAGGCTACAGTCTCTATATATAGTGGTACGAGGTTGACTTGATTGGCTGAGTTTATAGCGACTTTGTAACACCCCATTTTGATAAATGGAATGTCAAGCGTAATTATGGCGTGTCATCAAAGCATACAAGGATAAATGTCTGAAACATTACATGACCATAGGGATAACAGGAATCAAACATCAGTTCCCAAACATAAGCCCAAAACATAATAAAGTAAAAGAAATGAATGAAAGACTAAGCAAGCATAAGTATATGAAGGGAAAAAGGAAAAGAAGTCTCTAGCAGCTTCCATCCTATGCACGTCCTCCAAATGCTCGAGTCTTTCCTAGGGTACCTGCCGTTTTGGGACATGGAAAGGAAAGTAACGGCTGAGCAAAACGCTCAGTGCACGGATATACACATAGTATGAATGACTAAGCATAATAAAGACTTAATAGCAGCGGAATTGTATAAGTCCTGGAAAACCTGGAACATGTTCATAAAACTGGTTTTATAGTTTGAAAAGCCTTATGTTTATCTTATGAAAATTGTTTAACATATTTTACCATTAGCCAATATAGGTCATGAAAATCCACCATGCATGAATACTTGGAGGGGTGACCTCATCATGCAAAATTAGAGGGGCTGCCACTAATTTAATATACTGGTTTTTGGGTAGGAGGGATCGGCTCCTTGTGAAGGATGCAAGGCACACACCACATTCACCATGAAATCCTGACTGAAAACATGTAAATAGGATGCACCCATACGCCCCACATGATAAATATAATATAGATGGCCAAAAGCTGAAGGGACGCCACGAGCAATCACTCCGCCGTGGTGAAGTCATAACATCAGTGCCTCTAATGTTATGGTTATGGTACCTCCATATAACTAGGTGAAACTGGTCATGCATGTATATGGCTATAGGTATTCTTAATTAAACATAAGCAATCAAACACGTAACTTATACTACGGGAAAACAGTTGGCTGCATACGGGGAATCCTAATAAGGAAAGAATGTTCATACTGAAAGGACGGGAATCCGTACCTTATGTCCAGTGAACGAAGAAGATGAACTGAGAGGAATCCTACTTCCGAATCACTAGTGCTACATAAATATATACATGAATAAGTATTTGCTTACTAAATACGTAGCTGGTTTTATGTCATGTCTTAGCTTATTTTATGTGTTCTTACCAAGTTTTACTGTTTTAAAGCCCTAAACCGTGTTTATCTTATATTCTGTTTAATCTGATTAAGTATTTCTGGTATTTCATGTGTTATTATACTTACAGTGTAATAATAAGTAACTTTCCAAAAATAGCAGGTTTCCTAAAATAGAAAGTTTCCAAAAATAGAAAGTTTCCAAAAATAGAAAGTTACCAAAAATAGAAAGTTTCCAAAAATAGAAAGTTTCCAAAAATAGAAAGTTTCCAAAAATAGAAAGTTTCCTAAAATAGAATTACTGCTTAAAATAGATAAGTTTCTAAAAATAGAAAGTTTCCATAAATAGATCAGCTGCCTTAATTAAATAAGTTTCCATTAATAGATTAGCTGCCTGAAATAAATAAGTTTCTAAAAATAGAAGGTTTCCATAAAAAGATTAGCTGCCTTATTTAATTAAGTTTCTAAAAATAGAAAGTTTCCATAATTAGAAATAAGCTGGTTAAATAAGCTAAGTATATAAGCCTAAGTGTTTTCATGATTATTTTATAAGTCATATGATATAATGTATAGTTTAATAATTATTCCATGTAATTAAATTAAACTATAGGTTAAAATATTTAATTAAAGTATAACATGTTTTTAATTAAATAATGTTAAATACTTAGGTTAGAACATGTATTATTATATATTAATAATATAACCTAAGTCATGTTAATTAATTAATTATAAATCATGGTTTTTAAATAGTTAATTAATTATAAGTCTAAAATATAAAATACTTAGGTTAATTAATTTCATGATTATTAATAATTAAAATAACCTAAGTCATGTTATTAAATTAATCATGTCATTTTATTAATTTAATTTTTAACATAAGATCATAAAACATAAAAAAACTAAACATACACCATGAACCGGATCTAGACTAAAAACAATGAACCGGACATGAAATCGACACCGTACCCCGAACCAACTCAGGGTACCCCGTGCCTTGATGCTGTCGTGGGACCCACACACACCAACCAAGACCATATGGTCTTGGTGGTGGTCGGTTTGGCCAAACCGAAACCCTTCGGGTTCGGTGCAGCCTGTGGCCAAAAACAAACACCCCTTAAAACATACTTTTGATTTTATTTAACCCCAAATCATGTTAGATCCATGTTTATTTATTAGGTTTTTGTAAAAACATAACATGTTCTTGATTTATTAAATGATCAAATCAAAAGAAAAGGTTTAAAAAGGATATACCGAATTCGTGGATCAAAAGGATGAAGAACAAACACGATCACCAACTACAATTCCAAGATCCAAGATCACAAACCACCTCCTTGTGGTGGTTGTAGGGTGGCGGCACAAAGAAGAAAGGGAAGGAGGGTTTTAGGGTTTTTTCTAAAATCTTCTGTGAATGAAAATGAGTAGTGAAAAATTATTAACCCCCCTTTGGTAAAATTTGACAAATGGGCTTGGCCCATTGTCCCTTGTA
The DNA here is from genome assembly GCA_025667525.1 of Glebionis coronaria. Taxonomy (NCBI): domain Eukaryota; kingdom Viridiplantae; phylum Streptophyta; class Magnoliopsida; order Asterales; family Asteraceae; genus Glebionis; species Glebionis coronaria. The sequence continues at coordinate 62,763,890 of CM046876.1, forward strand.
GCCGCGGGTAGGGGGGCCCACTTGGGGAACCCGTACCTTTTTCCGTGTCTCGATGTTAAGTTACACGTTCGTGATTATTTGGGTTCGCGTTTTAAGTGTTCTCGTTACGTAACTATCGTGATCTAATATATTTAATTACGCTCGTAATAAATATATATACGTAATTAATAATAGTTCGTGTTTTAATTACGTTCATGATTTCATGATCGCATGTTCGTGATTAATTATCGTCAAATAATTATTACGTGATCGTGCGTAGTAAATACTTATCGTGTTCTAACACGTACGTAATACGTAAAATCCAAACACGTAATCGTAATCATACTGTATTAGGAAAGTTTAAATCTAGTACGTACGATCTTAAGGGTACTATTCATGGTAAAAGCATGCGGGTTTTATAGACTTAACAAGACTTGTTGTAACACCCCCAAATTACCACGTAGCGGAATACCACTATGGGGCGCTACTCATAGCACATCACACACAATCATAGAAAACGACCTCAAATGAGACGTTAAAAATATTATACAATCTTGTCCAAAAAGTTTCCCATCCCAATTTATATAAAATCAGAGTAGCGTTGGTCCCAAAAACCGTTACCAATCACAATACATTAAATGCTTAAAAGCAGTTTATTCATTTCAAAGGATGGAAAAGTAAACAAAGATTTAAACAAGTAAGCACCAACTTCCTCCTCACATGCTCCGCTGCTATCCATCTTGATTACCTGAAATACATGTGTAAAATCATCAACACAAAGGTTGAGCAAGTCTATAGGTTTTACAAATCAATTTGAACACAAGCAAAGATTATAAGTTTGTGGCATACTTGAAGGCAACAAGCATCAAATACTAATTTGCATCAACAATAATAATTGTATATAGCATAAATTGCAATAAGCTCATGGAACCGAGCCCTTAGACACTCCCTTTAGAGGTCTGATAAGACAGGAGATTTATTAATTGTCGGTTAGTTCTAGATTATTGGTACATTGCCGTATACCTGACTTCTCAATACAATATGTTCAAACAGTGTGGAGGTCGGGCCTAAGCTTCTATGACAAGTCCACAAAAACTGAACCGGGGCGGCTTCCCCCATAGATCTATTAATTATACTAGCGGTTAACCCATCATAGGTTAATTAACGGTCCATAATTGAGGTTTTAACAAAGGCAATCACTTAATGTAATTTAAAGGCAACCACGGGTCCATTCATAAAGGGACAAGCATACCATAAAAATCTTGTGTTCTAAGTTTACAAAACATGTATTCCCCCTCGCGGGTTTTAAAAATCATTTACAAGATAGTATAAAGCGAGGCTATAGACTTACCTTAAATGCAGACAATCAGCAGAATACAAGTGTCAACACTTCACGACATATCATAACCTAATACTGCTTCACATAATTATCAACACAGCACCACATAATCTACACGGCTTGATTTCAATAGTCGCAATACACCATAAATAGCTAATAATCATGTAACGTCAAAAATATCCTTTCGCGGTTGTAATTAATTCCATAGGTATGCTCCAATCGATTGGTGAGGTTTATGTTTTGGTGTTTTCTCGATGGATGGTTACATCAACTCGACACAAAATAATTAATAAAATTTAACTCGTAAAACTTTGGTGGTTGGCCAAATAAAATAAAATGATAAAACAAATCATATAATATATCCAATATATATTTTAGATGTGAAAATGACGCACATAATCATGTCGTAAGTTACTATTTATAGTAACATATAAAAATGTATTTCTTAAATTATATACTATATCCTTCGGTTGTAATAGTATATACAAAGTTATTTTTATATAATTCAACATTCGTTCGAAAATTATTATGTAACTCATTAAAATATATTTACCATCTATAAACGTTAAATGTCATATTACTTGGAATAATACTTTTCAAAAATTATTATATAACGTATTTATTTGTTAACTATTTCTATTATAAACGTATACATTTTTAGAAAATTTCGGCATGACCTTGCCGTTTTTATAACTTTTCCATGTATATAAAATACATAATTTTTCCCACATTTCTCAATCAATATTTCAATTAATACTTTCCTCAAACAATACAATTAATATATTAAATATATATTCTCACCATTAATATTTTAATTACTTTCCATATCTCTTAAACTAATTACTTTCCATTTTTAATCAATACCTTAATTAATATATTAATTATCCCCATCAATATTTTAACTACTTTCCATATATCATTAAATAATTTTATATTTTAATATACCATTTATTAATAATAATATTAATAACAACACTCTTTTAAATATGTATTTATTTATTATTTTTTTATAAGTCCTCAAATAATTATATATCTCATTTTATCAAATAATAATAATTATTATTATTATATTTTCAGACTTCTTACACTCTATTATTTTATTATACTATTTTATTTATTATAATCCATATCTCCTTAAATATTACTTATAAAACCAAATATAATTATATTTATTTATGATAGTACACCCCTTTTTACATAATAATAACAGTAATAAAAATAACTCATTAAATAATTGATTATAATTTTATTTATTCCTTTATTCATTACCATTTTATTTATTTATTTTCTTTTACACATTATAATTAAAATTTAATTATATATAAAAATATATAGATCTAGAATCAACCACCAATACATAATTTATCAACAAAAATAATCAAGGGTATCACCACCACACCCCGACACCACCATGGTGCGGCCGTGGTGGTTGTGATGAAGTCCGGCCGCCACCACAGTGGTGGTTTGGCGGCGGCAACCCCCTTTTTCGGTCAAAAATCAAGATAAACAACCACCATTAAAAATAAATTAAAGAACTTGTCAAAAACATTATGTAACCACCATGCATGTGTAGATCGGGATTAAATCCGGAGTTTTTGAGGGTTTTTAAGGTATACCCATGTGTTAAAATGATAAATCCACCTTCCACACACCGCCATACGGTGGCGGTAGCGGCAACCCACCACAAAAGGGGGGCAGCAGCGGTTTGGGGGATAAAAGGAGGAGGAGAGATGATTTTTAGCGTGTTAGAACAAGGGGTATCTCGGATTTATAAAAAAATACGCCGGAAAAAATGGAGGTCCGCCGGAAAACTCGCCGGAAAAGTTTTCCGGCGGCGGCACACAGTTGGCAGCCATGGTAGGATATTTGAGAGCTTGTGTGTGTTTGTTTTGTGTAAGAAATGAATGAAATGGGTGTAAAATTTTATTTATACTGAAAATTATAAAATGTAACCAGCAAGTATATAATAATCTAGGGTATATTTCGTAAATACTTTATTTACTTTCGTAAAGTAAGCGTTCGAGGCTCGTTTGGACGACTTAACGGACGATTCAAGACACGAGACTTGCACCATCGTTTTTAAAATCATTTTTCCAATAAATATGAGTCCTTACTTTGTCGAGTTTCGAAAACATTTGCTATTATTTTTTTAATTGCTCGTTTAATCATTTATAGATATTTCGGTTAGATTTCACCGTAAAAATAAAATGTAAATCTTATTATTCACGTTATCAGCAATGTTTTAGGATATAATGAAAAATAATATTCCTTCATATTTTCAAAGTTTTCGTTTTGAATCGTTTCAACTATTTTTTTTATCAGTTTTGCTCAGTCCGTCGTTTAAAACGTCGATAGATATTACAAGTAATTAAAAATAAATATTTAATTTTACGAAACGTAAAAATTTTAAATTTCTCAGTTCATAAACTAAAAGAAAATATTCAAACGAAATTTGAATTTTAGCTAACACGATCTTCGTTAAATTATCGAAAATAACTAACAAGTTTCGTAAATGTTCGAAAAATCTTAATTTAAACTTTGGTCAAAATTTTCGGGTTGTTATATCATCCACTCCTTTAGGAAGCGACGTCCCGGCGCTTAATTCGCATACGATAGTCTTCAGTCTAACAGTGAAGAGTGAAAAACAGGCAAGTCATCATCTAAGTTCCAAAGAAAGTCAAAAGATATTATATGGTACACGTTCTCCATGATCGGACGTCATTGGACAATGCCGTCTGAAGTTCTCACAACTTACGATCATTCGACTAGATCACATGCCACATAAGTATCTAAAAGCAAAAGGTCCAACGTAAACATCAAACATAGATCTCCACTGTTGATCATCGAGAAAATCTCGAATGAACCCTTAATAATAGCAAGTAAAATTACAAAATCTTCACTTCCACGATTAGTCGCCGGTTATAACTTGATCCTCAGCCAATCCATAAGTACATGCTTAAATCCTGGTGACACTTAAACGAGTCACCTATTCTCGGAAGGGTCAACGGTTCTTAACAATCTGCTTATAAAGCTTGCAATCATCGAGACACATTAGAAATGGTCCATTAAAACAAATCACAACTCGAGATAAGTACAACGGGTTATTCGTACATAGATGATAATCGACGATCATCATAATGACGACGACACTGAACGATTCTTACCAACGAAATACGATTCGAAGAAAGACGTACGCATACCAAACACTCACAAATCGAGCCAAACATACTTGGGCCCACGCATTTATAACTCCGTGTCTACATCAAAAGGCGTCCCTTTTCATGTATACAAGATTTTATAAACTTACGGTTCGGGAACTTATAACTTTCTTGTTCAAATGAAAAGGCGTCCCAATCCAATTCAACAAAACGATTATAAGTCATCCTACTCAAGTATTACTATCTCTCAACACGATATCATATCAAAATACCATAGTAAATACAAGGTGTCAATAAACTTATATCATGATTTCCGTATTCAAACGTCTCATTCCATATGAATAAGGAAAACACGACAATCTAAGGTCCAGTAGTTTAAAATTTTCTTATTCAAATGTCCTAATCCATTTAAATAAGACAACCTTAAACGACTCTTAGTTGGGCAAGTTAAAATCTATATATCTAAATGTCCCATTCCATTTAGATACACAGTAATAAGTCACTCAACCGAATGACTACTACGAGCATATCGTTGTTGTACCCAAACTATATATATTTGATTAGGATATATATATCTTAAGTCCACCATTGGCATCCTCCTTTTCGCCAATAAAACGTGGTCATATAAAATTAAATCACACGTCGCATTACATAGGATATGTCGACTTGGATAAATGATTCTTCAAGATCATAAGTAGTAACGAAAACACGAACGTCGCATTTATCAATTACGTTTCGAAAGGAGATGTCCAAAAATGGCACATTACGATACAATGATAAGAATCGAACTTAAACAAGTCGATATGCGATAGGTTACGAAACCATATATACATACTCAAGGTATCAAACGAGTTTCACGCTCATATTCAGATAATACATAATTATCAAGATCGATGATTGGCGGTGAGGCCAAATCTGATACGAACCGTATTATAAAATATACGACAATCATTCAAGGAACATTGTTTCACGTGCAATGCCATTAAATACCATAGTATATGCATACATATACATACTACCATTGCTACATACACATAGGTTCACATAAAGATAATCAATAAAAAGTAATACAAGAAAAGCCTTACCGGAGCCATGCGGAGTAGTTGCATGCTTAAAACCTTTTTAAAATACACCAAAAGTTATAGTTTAGGACATTTTCAAAATCAACCTAGTTCTCTATAACTTGTGGCTCTAATACCAATCTGTAACACCCCCAAATTACCACGTAGCGGAATACCACTATGGGGCGCTACTCATAGCACATCACACACAATCATAGAAAACGACCTCAAATGAGACGTTAAAAATATTATACAATCTTGTCCAAAAAGTTTCCCATCCCAATTTATATAAAATCAAAGTAGCGTTGGTCCCAAAAACCGTTACCAATCATAATACATTAAATGCTTAAAAGCAGTTTATTCATTTCAAAGGATGGAAAAGTAAACAAAGATTTAAACAAGTAAGCACCAACTTCCTCCTCACATGCTCCGCTGCTATCCATCTTGATTACCTGAAATACATGTGTAAAATCATCAACACAAAGGTTGAGCAAGTCTATAGGTTTTACAAATCAATGTTAACACAAGCAAAGATTATAAGTTTGTGGCATACTTGAAGGCAACAAGCATCAAATAATAATTTGCATCAACAATAATAATTGTATATAGCATAAATTGCAATAAGCTCATGGAACCGAGCCCTTAGACGCTCCCTTTAGAGGTCTGATAAGACAGGAGATTTATTAATTGTCGGTTACCTCTAGATTATTGGTACATTGCCGTATACCCGACTTCTCAATACAATATGTTCAAACAGTGTGGAGGTCGGGCCTAAGCTTCTATGACAAGTCCACAAAAACTGAACCGGGGCGGCTTCCCCCATAGATCTATTAATTGTACTAGCGGTTAACCCATCATAGGTTAATTAACGGTCCATAATTGAGGTTTTAACAAAGGCAATCACTTAATGTAATTTAAAGGCAACCACGTGTCCATTCATAAAGGGACAAGCATACCATAAAAATCTTGTGTTCTAAGTTTACAAAACATGTATTCCCCCTCGCGGGTTTTAAAAATCATTTACAAGATAGTATAAAGCGAGGCTATAGACTTACCTTAAATGCAGACAATCAGCAGAATACAAGTGTCAACACTTCACGGCATATCATAACCTAATACTGCTTCACATAATTATCAACACAGCACCACATAATCTACACGGCTTGATTTCAATAGTCGCAATACACCATAAATAGCTAATAATCATGTAACGTCAAAAATATCCTTTCGCGGTTGTAATTAATTCCACAGGTATGCTCCAATCGTTTGGTGATGTTTATGTTTTGGTGTTTTCTCGATGGATGGTTACATCAACTCGACACAAAATAATTAATAAAATTTAACTCGTAAAACTTTGGTGGTTGGCCAAATAAAATAAAATGATAAAACAAATCATATAATATATCCAATATATATTTTAGATGTGAAAATGACGCACATAAATCATGTCGTAAGTTACTATTTATAATAACATATAAAAATGTATTTCTTAAATTATATACTATATCCTTCGGTTGTAATAGTGTATACAAAGTTATTTTTATATAATTCAACATTCGTTCGAAAATTATTATGTAACTCATTAAAATATATTTACCATCTATAAACGTTAAATGTCATATTACTTGGAATAATACTTTTCAAAAATTATTATATAACGTATTTATTTGTTAACTATTTCTATTATAAACGTATACATTTTTATAAAATTTCGGCATGACCTTGCCGTTTTTATAACGTTTCCATGTATATAAAATACATAATTTTTCCCACATTTCTCAATCAATATTTCAATTAATACTTTCCTCAAACAATACAATTAATATATTAAATATATATTCTCACCATTAATATTTTAATTACCTTCCATATCTCTTAAACTAATTACTTTCCATTTTTAATCAATACCTTAATTAATATATTAATTATCCCCATCAATATTTTAACTACTTTCCATATATCATTAAATAATTTTATATTTTAATATACCATTTATTAATAATAATATTAATAACAACACTCTTTTAAATATGTATTTATTTATTATTTTTTTATAAGTCCTTAAATAATTATATATCTCATTTTATCAAATAATAATAATTATTATTATTATATTTTCAGACTTCTTACACTCTATTATTTTATTATACCATTTTATTTATTATAATCTATATCTCCTTAAATATTACTTATAAAACCAAATATAATTATATTTATTTATTATAGTACACCCCTTTTTACATAATAATAACAGTAATAAAAATAACTCATTAAATAATTGATTATAATTTTATTTATTCCTTTATTCATTACACTTTTATTTATTTATTTTCTTTTACACATTATAATTAAAATTTAATTATATATAAAAATATATAGATCTAGAATAAACCACCAATACATAATTTATCAACAAAAATAATCAAGGGTATCACCACCACAACCCGACACCACCATGGCGCGGCCGTGGTGGCTGTGATGAAGTCCGGCCGCCACCACAGTGGTGGTTTGGCGGCGGCAACCCCCTTTTCGGTCAAAAATCAAGATAAACAACCACCATTAAAAATAAATTAAAGAACTTGTCAAAAACATTATGTAACCACCATGCATGTGTAGATCGGGATTAAATCCGGGGTTTTTGAGGGTTTTTAAGGTATACCCATGTGTTAAAATGATAAATCCACCTTCCACACACCACCATACGGCGGCGGCAACCCACCACAAAAGGGGGGGCAACGGCGGTTTGGGGGATAAAAGGACGAGGAGAGATGATTTTTGGGGTGTTAGAACAAGGGGTATCTCGGATTTATAAAAAAAATACGCCGGAAAAAATGGAGGTCCGCCGGAAAACTCGCCGGAAAAGTTTTCCGGCGGCGGCACACAGTTGGAAGCCATGGGAGGATATTTGAGAGCTTGTGTGTGTTTGTTTTGTGTAAGAAATGAATGAAATGGGTGTAAAATTTTATTTATACTGAAAATTATAAAATGTAACTAGCAAGTATATAATAATCTAGGGTATATTTCGTAAATACTTTATTTACTTTCGTAAAGTAAGCGTTCGAGGCTCGTTTGGACGACTTAACGGACGATTCAAGACACGAGACTTGCGCCATCGTTTTTAAAATCATTTTTCCAATAAATATGAGTCCTTACTTTGTCGAGTTTCGAAAACATTTGCTATTATTTTTTTAATTGCTCGTTTAATCATTTATAGATACTTCGGTTAGATTTCACCGTAAAAATAAAATGTAAATCTTATTACACACGTTATCAGCAACGTTTTAGGATATAATGAAAAATAATATTCCTTCATATTTTCAAAGTTTTCGTTTTGAATCGTTTCAACTATTATTTGTTTTTATCAGTTTTGCTCAGTCCGTCGTTTAAAACGTCGATAAATATTACAAGTAATTAAAAATAAATATTTAATTTTACGAAACGTAAACGTAAAAATTTTAAATTTCTCAGTTCATAAACTAAAAGAAAATATTCAAACTAAATTTGAATTTTAGCTTACACGATCTTCGTTAAATTATCGAAAATAAATAACAAGTTTCGTAAATGTTCGAAAAATCTTAATTTAAACTTTGGTCAAAATTTTCGGGTTGTTATACTTGTAGGGTCAGACATCTCTCATAGATACTCGTCTATTCTTCGTAAGCTGCTACACCACTTTAGGGAAACAAAGCTGACACAGTTTCCCTTTTCTTCCTATTCTCGTACTTTAGGCAGCTTTAATTCAAAGCAGTTATTTGTCCCGCTCAAATAGTTCCCGTCTAAACACTTAGATATTATCCAAAAGGTACAGAGTGTTAACAGGGTGTTATCACCCATGTTAACACTCAACCTCTAAGAGCCCCCGATCATCTTAGTTGTTATCCATATAGCTAATGAGTATGTCTTCAAGTAATCTTCGACTTCTTTAAAAATGTCTCTGACTTGGACTTCTTTGTGGATGCTCACTAAGGTTAAAACCTTTGTGAGTCTGCGACAATTGCATGTCTCCTAGGCACAGGCAAGCTTATAATTCACGACGTATTTATGCTTAAATCTATGACTAAGGAAAAACTCACATACTTAGGTTCCCAACAATCTCCCTCTATTTAAACATAAATAAAACTAGATCTAAACTAGTTATAGTAAGTGACCAAAAAGCTTCTTCTTACACATAACAAATCTAACAAAACATATCTCAGAATTTATTTAAACTTAAAACATTACAAGTACAAAGGTACAAAGAGATAAAATTATGATTCTCCAATCGGGATGTGATTTCTTTAGTCAACTTCAAAATGATGCTAATGTGAAGGGGTTTATATGTTAATGATCAAGTTATATAAATGTAACTTGATAGCGGTTGTATTTTCTATCAATTTCTACTAAAAAGAATCACAATAATTAATTTTTATCAACTCCTATTTTTAAGAAAAAGAGTAAGTAATAGAGGGAGCACTAATCTATTATTACTTAAAAAGAGTAAGCAAAAGTGTAAAACTTTTAATGACTCTTTCTTTAGTAGGCAAAGAGTAAGCAAAAGTTGTGGGTTTCTTTTGCTTACTTTTTTATTCATTATTTTTTAGTAAGAAAAAGTTATAATAACTTAAATAGTTGGAAATCTTATTAGTAAGAAAAAATTTAGTAAGTAAATGTCATTTATTTTGTAGTGTACATATCTTACTATCTTACTACTTTATAAAAGATTTAACCCTTTTTCTATATTTAGAAGTCTTAAAATTTTCCGCCTTAAACATTTCAATATTAAGAAAGACTAGACGATTACCCACGCACAGCGGCAGAATTGCCTAGACGATTACCCGTGCATAACGGCGGAATTGCCTAGCGACATATAATTAACGATATGCTAACTGACCTGGTGGTCAAACTCGTGACCCGGAAATTGTCTACCGAATCATAGTTAAAGTTATTCTAATTGACCAGGTGGTCAAACCGTTAACTCGGTGACTCAGCCGGATTGAGTCGGTGTTCGAACCCGTTCCCGGTGACTCGACCGGGTTGACCCAGTGGTCGAACCCGTGACTACACCGGATTGACCCGGTGGTCGAACCTGTAACTCGATAACTCAACCGGATTGACCCAGTGGTCAAACCCGTGGCCCGATGACTTGACCGGATTGACCGAATGATCGAATCCGTGACCCGATGGTCGAACCCTGACCTGATGGCTTGACCAGGTTGACCTGATGGTCGAACTTATGACCCGATATAACAACCGGATTAACCTGGTGGTTCAACCCGTGACCATGTATTAAATGTTTGACTTTATTGCATTCTAATCTATATAAGGAATTTAAGTTTTTCACTATTTCCTTAATTATCACTTTTTTACTTTCAAGAATTGGGCATACACCCTTTATATATTAGTATAGATTTATGGTACGTTGGAAATTAAATCAGTATATAAAGTTTATGTTATATTTTGAAAGTGAAACCCATTAATATTTAGTGAAAATTAAAGCTTATTAATAGCCCTTTAATATCGATACATACAAGTTACAAAGTAATATTGGTACAAAAAAAGTGACTAACTGACCAATTAAATTAAAATGTTATAACATACCAATTAAATTAAAAGTTAAACCAAAAATTGAAGTGCCTTAATGTATGGACAATTTCATAACAACTCATTCCGTAACAGCCTTCACAAAGCCATTTTGTGACTCCATCTACACAAACCTCAAAAAATAACTGCCTAAATAATAAACATCTGTTTAATTCATGATTTCAAACTTCTCTAACTTATGGAATATAAATAGCCACAAACACAAAAAGTAATCTCATTTTTTTCTCACACTTGTGATAAGCAACCAAAATCATCCTCTCTCACCGCCACGACACCACCAACTCTGACGCCGCCTTCTCCACCGCTACGACATATGCTGATTGTCACTGCTACCACTTACACCACCACCAATAGCCGCAACTATCACGGTTATGTTATGATTTTTTTGTTTTGTTGGAAGATCGGGTGATCTTGGGATATATTTGTTTGTTTTTGTAATATATCAGGTAGATTTGGTTGTTTTAGTTGTGTTTTGAGTTTAGTGGTTTATATTGTTAGATGAATCTAAAAACTTAAACCGGGACCTATGTGGACGCATAGACGGGATGTGTTGGTTGCGGTTGAAACTAGAATAAGATTTATGAGAGGGGGAAACATGTATGTGTGGGAAGGTGAGAGAGACTGATTATAGAAGATACAGGGAGAGGTGTGCAAGGAGTGTTTGTAAAACTAATCAAAAAGTTAGAATCGATGTGGCATGGATGGGCCGGGTGTAACACCCCACTTGGATAAGTGAACCGTTACGTGTATTTATGGCATGTCATCAAAGCATGCAAGGTAGATGTCTTAAAAGCATTAACTGATCATAAAGGAAATACCAGAATCAAACATCGGTAGTCCAAACATAAGCTCACATATGTAAAAGTAAATAAAAGCATTAACTGATCATAAAGGAAATCCAGGAATCAAACATCGGTAGTCTAAACATAAGCTCACACATGTAAAAGTGAGTACTAAAAGAAGGGACTAAACAATATCCAAACAATCAAAGTAATGTATGAAGTGCATAAAGTAAAGAAGTCTGGATAGCTTCCATCCAAATGCACATACTCTCAGAATCCTAAGAGCGTCCCTGTGTACCTACCGTTTGGAAAATGGAAAGAAACTACGACTGAGCATAACGCCCAATGAACGGATATAAAAGCATGATAAGAATTATTAAGCTGAACAGAGATACAGAAATGAAACTGATAAACTGATATTCAACATGCAGCGGAAAACTGTGTATGTCCTGGGAAAAAACCTTGTTTATAAGTTGTAAAAATGAATTGCTAACTGCATGTACTCTAATTTAAGTGCCAAGAGCTTATATAGGTCATGTAATATATCAACGTGAGCATGAATACTTAGAGGGGTGTCCTCGTCATGCTGTTAGAGGGGTGACCTCTAACTAATAAAATGGGTGGAGGGATCAGCTCCAATGTGAAGGATGTAGAGCACACACCACATTCACCTGTTAAAATGTAAACTAATAACCTAGGATGCACCCATACGCCCCGCTGATAAATACTGATAAATGGCCAACTGAAACAAAAGGGACGCCACGCGAAATCACTCCCTCGCAGAGGAGTCATGACACATGTGCCTCAAGTGTCATGGTTACGGTACCTCCGTAACTAGATGAAACTGGTCATGCGTGTATATAAGGTAATCATGGCAAATCATGCAAAGTTTTATAACATGTAACTGGGAAAAACATATGGCTGCAAACGGGGAATCCTAATCATGCATAAAAAGGAAAGTTTATGTGACAATCCGTCAATTTATGATTGATATTTTATTCTCAATATTTATTTGAAAATATTAATTTTAATGTTATATTATGAACTCACTTATTTTTGGGAAGAAATTTGGATTTACGTCTTGAAGTAGCATCGACTACGTCTAAACCGGAGGATTCAACGTTACGTGCTTACGTTTACATACACCGTTTTGGTGACAGTCCGACATTTCAGAAAATAAATTTATCCGTGAATATTATTTTGAGATTTTAAATTTGTGTTGGTTCACAAACTCACAAATTTACGAGAAGAGATTAGGACTTACGATTTTAATTTAAAGTCCTTTACGACTAGACCGGAAACCTTAGGATTACTTATTTACGTTTTCGAACTCCGTTTTTGATGAGACAATTTTTATTAGATTCGTTTTGTGTCGTTGATTCATAATTTATAAAAACGTTTTTCGTAAAACGACCCGAGGGCACGCAAATCGAGGAAACTAGAATCGAGGAATACCCGTAAAGTAATGGGGATGGAACAAGTACATACTTGTCCCACCCCCACACATGGATAAACAAAGCTAACAACACCATGTGGTGTCAAGCTTACAAGATAAGCTAAGACACATGTCTTAGTTTACTTGTAAACTAGCAACCAACATCAAAACCACCACCTCAAACCATTTTCATTCATTTCAACACATGCAAACCACTAAACACTCTCCTCCCTCTCTCTAAATTCGTTCTAAACTCATCCAAAACAACCCCCATTTGATCTTAATTCAACCATACATATGTATAATTTACATATGATGAAAACCCATTGAAGTTATGAAGATTGGAGGTGATCTTAACATGTAAAAAGGAGTTTTCAAGGGAGTTTGGGGCTGATTTTTCAAGGAGTTTTCATGAAGAACAAGGGCTGATTTTTGGAGGAATCTACAAATACTTGGTGATCCTAGAAATGGTGTTGATATCTCATAAGATTGGTTTGCCAAAACCATGTCTTGTTCATCCAAAAGCTCATCATTTCATCACTTTGGTGGTATAAAGATTGTTCTCCCCATCCTCTTGTTATTTTGATTATGTAATCATGTATTTTCTTTCTTATTGTATATGTATATGATGAATATATGATGATAAAAATGTTGTGTGTGGATCAAGTGTTGATAAATATGATTAAAGAGATGAAAAACCATAGGTAACAAGGTTAAAATCTTGCTAAATATGATGGCTGTATAAAAACAGTAAGTAACCAAATGTTAAACTGATAAAATGGCATGGTGGAATCAATTTACAGTAAGTATTAGATGTCATACACATGTGAGAGTTGGCCATGCAATGGAATCATCAAAATGAGTGAGATATGATCAAAACAAGTTTAGAATACAAATCTGAGTTCACTGTTTTGGACGATTTTTAGAAAATACTTAAAGGATGATTCAACAGTAGCTATAGGAGAGTTAAATGGAGCACATATCATGTAGTTTATGTCATAAAAATTTGAGCTTCTATCTCCATATAGAACTCTAGTTACGGCTATTTTGGTGAACATGAAACTAAAAATCAGATTTTTAAAGAATTAATGTTTAATAGTATTATATAAGCACTCAACTAAAAATAGTATAAAATGTGAATTAAAACCCACTAACTTATATAATACATTTATATAAATATGTGTAAGGAGAAATAAATGAACATTTTATAAAAATGGTAGTTTGATAAGTTTTATAAGTTATAAAACTATAAACATGATTTTTACGACTTTTTCGGCTATTACCGTAAAATTAACGTTTTTGTTAAATAAAACTTAGACGGTTGGACCCGTCTAATGTAAACTTTTATAAACTCATATACTGATATATAAACATATATAACAAGTAAAAACCGATAAAACCCAAACTATAAAACATACGGACATTAACGGGCTAAGTTAACGTTATTGGACTAATAATACAACAAAATGGGCTAAAACACTTATAAACTTATTTATTGGGCTTAACCCATTTGGGCCTGATAGGTGTGTAAACACCCATCCTTTTTCCACTTAATTCTTGCCAAAACGAGACCAAAACACGTATTTAATATCATTTTTTTGGAATTATGCGTGGTTTTTGTGTTTATTGTGTTTTCAGAGCCAACCGGATGGATAATGGAGAAAACATGGGATTGCACGGGTTTTATCGAAGAAAAAGACTCAAGACAGATTTTATTGTCCAAGAGATGCAAAAGATTTGAAGTCACTAGGCCTATTCGAAGATTTATCGAAGAAAAGGATCAAAGATGGAAGATTTACAATAGTCGAAGAAACTCAAGTCTATTAAACGAAGAAATTAAAAGACAAGTTGAATTTAATCGACGACAAATCCCGAATCAGAATCGAAAATGTCAACTTTTCTGAAAAGACGAGAAGACAAGAAGAACGGGAGAAAGCCCACTCACCAACCAAAGGGAACACCTATATAAAGGGTTCCCCTCACACTTTTCATCCAGTAGTTTAGTTTTTCTTTTCCTCCTTCTTTTTCTCCCTTCTTGTTCGTAGCATCACCAACACCACTAGGGTGTTTGGTAATTTTGATCTTTGTTTTTCAATCTTGTAATTTTAATTCTTGTTTTGTGATTGTTAAAAACCTTTATCATTCAATACATCAATCTTTCCATTTCATCTTGTTCATCTCCATCTATTTGGTTAAAAGTTTAAGTTCTTATTTGGTTGATTTGATCTTCAAAAGTTGTTGGGATTTATGTTTTTATTGATGGGATTTGTAGTTTATGGTTAGTAGATGCTTAGTGATTAGTTTATTTAAGTTTTTGGTTAAAAACTTGGTGATTTTGGATTAAAATCGTATCTCCCTGTTTTTCTGCATAAGTAGTATTTCCCAGGTTCCGGATGAACCAAAAGTTCCGGATGAACTTAAACTTCCGAATGAACTGAAACTTCCGGATGAACACAAACTTCCGAATGAACATAAAAAGTTCCGGATGAATGTTTTTTTCAAAAAGTTCCGCATGAGTTAAGAAGTTCCGAATGAGTTAAGAAGTTCCGAATGAGTTTTCTTTTTAAAAGTTCCGAATCAGTCAATACTTCCGAATAAACTTCCGACTCAATCTTCCGAGTGAAAGTTCCGGATAAACTTCCGGACCAAACTTCCGAATAAAATTCCGACTAAAGTTCCGGGTGAAGACTTCCGAGTGAAAGTTCCGAATCAACTTCCGAACAAAGTTCCGGGTGAAGGTTCCGAAGAAAGTTCCGAGTGAAGGTTCCGAGTAAACTTCTGAACAAAGTTCCGGATGAACTTCCGGATAAACTTCCGGGTGAAAAGTTCCGGATCAAGATCAAACTTCCGAATCAATTTTCTTTGAGTATTTTAAGTGTTACTGTGTTACTGTTTCTTACTCTTCATTTTATTTTAATTTTAATTCTAGTTTTATTAATTTTCATTAAATTAATTGTGTTTTTGATTTAAGTTTTCATTTTAATACATTTAAACTTTTTAGTAGATTAGAAAACTAAACCCCTTTTTAGTAACCAAGAACAATCATTCCACTTAGAACCAGGATCAATTCGAGAGGATATCGAGAGAACTTAGAGAACCCCATACAAAATTGCAAATATCAAATGGCACCGCTGATTTCCTGCTGATTTCGTCGTCGTGGACTACGACATGGACCCTCGTGTGCCATTGATCGTTGGTCGTCCATTCCTGAGGACCGGTCGCACTCTAATCGATGTTGAAGCCGGTGAGCTTATCATGAGAGTGGGTGACGATAAGATCGTCTTCAACATGGGAAAGCTTTCTAAACAGCCTTATTCATACGAGAGTGTTAATTGTATTGACGTTCTTGATGAGGCTTGTGAAGAACACTTCAAAGATGCTTGTAAAAGTATTCCTACCTCTCTTCCCAATGTTGAGACCGTTTCCTCTATCGTCTCATCACTATCTCTATTTGGATAAAGTGATTTCCTTTGGAAAGACTTGGAGGCTACCATGGGAGATGTGAACTTAGATCATGACGATTCTATCACCAATTGGGATGAAGATCTCCGTCTCATTGAAAACCTTCTCAAAGAAGACAATCTTTCTCCTCTATCTCCGACGGTAACTGCTATTGATCCTCCTTCTCCTAAAGAGGTGACTCATGATGATCCATCGTTAGTTTCACCATCTATTGAGGATCCTCCCACTCTTGAGCTTAAGGACCTACCTCCTCATCTTGAGTACGTTTTTCTTGAAGACAACGAGAAGTCGCCCGTCATCATCGCAAAGGATCTAAAAGAGGAAGAAAAAACCCGACTTGTCGCCGTGTTGAAGAAGCATAAACAAGCTATCGCATGGAAAATCTCCGACATTCGTGGAATTGATCCTCACTTCTGCACACACAAAATTCTCATGGAGGACGATTTTAAGCCCACAATTCAAAGCCAACGAAGGGTGAATCCAAAAATCCATGAAGTCATCAAAACAGAGGTTATCAAACTTCTTGATGCGGGTATGATTTACCTTATTTCGGATTCACCATGGGTTAGTCCAATCCATTGTGTGCCTAAGAAAGGCGTCATCACCTTTGTGCCCAATGCAAACAACGAGTTGATTCCTACCCGTCTCGTTACTGGGTGGAGAGTTTGTATAGACTACCGCAAACTCAATGATGCCACGAGAAAGGATCATTTCCCTCTACCTTTTATGGACCAAATGCTTGAACGTTTAGCGGGTAATTAATATTACTGCTTTCTTGATGGTTTCTCGGGTTATTTCCAAATACCTATCGATCCTCAAGATCAAGAGAAGACAACATTCACTTGTCCCTATGGCACATTTGCTTACAAAAGGATGCCTTTTGGCTTATGTAATTCCACCGGGACTTTCCAAAGGTGCATGTTGGCTATCTTCCATGACATGGTTGAACAAACCATGGAAGTCTTCATGGATGATTTCTCGGTCTTCGGGGATTCCTTCTTGATGGGTGTAGAAATACGCGTTTAGGAAAACAACGTATAAATGCGGTAAGTATTAATCGACACGATTTAGGAAAACCGTGAAGACGAATAAATTCCAAGTTCGTTCTCGAAGGAGGTGTGTGTATTAATGTGCCAATATATAAAATAACAATGTTTGGATTAGTGACGTTTTTGGTTGAGAAGAGAAAAAGTAAAAGACGAGCTACGACTACGATTTAAACTACGACGTTGACGTAAAACGCGAACGTAAATACGTAAAACGCGAACGTAAATACGTAAAACGCGACGAAATTAAAAAATGAAACCTAAAAATTAATTAAAAGATTAAACTAAGTCTAAAATAATATAAATAAGAATAAAAATCCAACAAATATATTTTAAAACCTTTTATTAATTAAGTATTCAATTTTTAATGCTAATTAAAGCCCAAAAATTAAATATAATTAACAAAATGCACAAAATATTAATTTATTGAACTAATAACTAACTTATATTATTTAATGACTAAAAACTATTTTTCTTAAATTTTAAAAACTATTTTTCTATTTTTAAATCACTAAAAACTATTTTTTAAATTAAAATAATCCTAGAAAATAATAAAATAATGCCAAAATTAATTTGACAATTTTAAAAATCCTAAATTACCCTAATGAACAGTATAAAATTGAAAAAGTTTGAAAAATGTAAAATTTTTCACTAAAAGACAAAACAGTTTATTAATTAAACCCTAATTAAACTAATTTAATTATAAAAAATAATTAAAAAGTGAACAGTGACTAATTTTAAAACCAAAAATCTTAAACTAATTTTCTTAATCTATAAAAAATTTTAAAACAGAAAAATATGACTTTTTTACACTAAATGACAAAAACATTATTTAAAAAGTTAATTAAAATAGCCAATTAATCTAGAAAATACCAAATGAACAGTAATTTAAAAACTAATTAAACTGAAAAATTAAAAATAAAAAAGAAAAATAATGGAACAAGAATGAAAGTCTAACTCCTAATTTTTACCACTAAAGACAAAAAAGTTAAATCTGATAGTGACACTTTTTCTTGTTTCTGTCTTTTAGTGTAGCAGTGGCTACAGCAAAGCTAGCAGGGGGAAGTGAGTTCCCACTGCTAGTGCAAATAAGGTGACAAAAATTTGAAAAGCTTAGGAAAGCTTTTCTTGAGCTTTTTCTTGGGCAATAAGGCACCCCCACAACCAGTTGGGTTGTGGGGAGTCAATGAGAACAATAAAAACACCAAGTAACAACCCAAATCACACTCAAAAAGCTCCAATTATAGTCACTGTATGTCTTGCTAGTTACTGGTGAACAGTAACTATCACAAAGTGCACAAAAGACGAATTTAAACTGCTCTAAACTTTCATATAAGCTAACCAATGCACATGAAATTAAAAGCCAACCATAGTCTAACCTATAATCTAACAGATTACAAGATTGGTGGTTTACTTTTTGCAAAATCAAAACAGTTATGATGATATGCTGATTTTTGCCAATGTTTACCAAGTTTCAACACATGCAATTCTATAAAACCTTACAATAATGAAATCCAACTTCTGATATAACATGAGACTGCTAAACCAAGTATGTTTAGTGTGTTTGAAAGCCAAAAGCTGTCACAATTCTAGCCTTAAACCCTATTACCAAACACTCCCTTAATTCTGAAACTTAAATTTTAACAAAGTAATTGCACACAATTCCTATTCTAACTGATCTAAATCAAGCATATCATGCATAAGAGACAACAAGGAGCATAAACAAGCAAAATACTAACACTAAAAACAAGTTCTTCACAAATTCATATAACTATCATTAAAAACCAAAAAAAAATGCTCAAGTAGGTTCAAGCCTTAAGCTACCTGGCTGAGTGCCTTCTACTAGGGCTTTTCAAGGTTAAATGGAGCTCATAAACATGTAGAGAAGACCCCTGTTGGAGTTCAACAACAGAACTAGGGGTGTTTATATCTTCTGAAAATGGAAAGAAAAAGGAAATGGATGGAAGGGTTGCTTGTAGCTTTCTTGTTACCTTCACATAACACCACAAAAACAAGGAAGAAACAACAAGCTTAAATAAGCTAAGCTCATAAGCTAGCTTATGAGCTGGCTCATTTAAGCAGTAAGCTAAAAAAATGGTCAAAAGGTCTTTTGAAAAACCCTTTTTGATGAAACCAACCTTAAAACTAAACTTGGAACTTTTAAAAACTTTAACAAAGAACTGAATTCAGTCCCATGAATCCACTTTCACTTCATCATGGGCTGAATTCAATAACCTTTTTCAAGAGATTTAAAAAACATGAATTTCTGAAAATCCTTAGAACTTGTTAACAACTTTTGAAACCTATAACTAAATTGCAAATTTAATATAAAAGTTACACTAAGAAAGCATTAAAAAGAAGATGGAACTCAGTATTTTGAAAATTAAAAACTTTCATTTTCATTAATAATCTTTAAAGTTTACAAAAATTGGAACAAAGCAGTAGGTGTCACAAACGACCCTATTTATACAACTAAAAGGAAAATTCTAGAATTTCAAAGCCCTAATACATGAAAGACCTAATATGCCCTTGAATTTAAAATTGGTCTTGAGTCAAATCTGCTCACATGTGATTGTCCTTGATAGCCAGCTGTGTTTGAATGATCTTGGTCGCTTATTTGGTCCTTGGGGACCAAGGAGATGTATCAAAACCGTTGGATGACTGTATGATGCTTTCTTTGCCATTTTTTAACAAGCAGGGGACATGGTGGGGCCACTTGGGAGTCACGGGAGAGGCAATGTTTTGGTGGGATGTGATGAGGTGGAGGTTAATCACGTTTCTGGAGCTTAATTCCTTAAACCCCTTTGTTTTGAGTGAGAGTGGGATTAGGGTTTATGTGGGAGAAGGAAAGGATAAACTGGGTTTTTAATCTGATTTGGTTTAAAACAAGTGTTTCCCACGTTTTTAAATTTTATTAAATAAGTTTAAAAAGTGATTAGTGGGTGGTTTTGACTGGGTATTGACTTGGGCTAGTGGGGTGATGGGTATTGGGCTGGGTAAAAACGGGTTTGATAGGGTATGGGTTAAGTTTGTCCATGATTGCCCCCTGATCTCTTCAAAAACTATCAAATGAAGTCTTAGCAGCTTTATTTATTCATTCCCTTTGTGATATCTTTCAAACAATTGTCAAATATGGCACAATACTTTGCAAATCTTTGTATCAAGGACCATATAAGCATTTACTTCATTCTTTAAGGGCTTAAATGGCATAATCTTGAAACTTAAAGGACCCACTTGTAATATTGAGATTTACAAGGGCCTAAAGTGACAAGTCTTCAATAATTGAGGGACCAATCTTGCCAATTCTTCAAACTTCAAGGACTTCAAAGGAAATTCATGATTCGGGTCCGGTTCTTTGTGCGGCTTCGTTTCCCGTGTTCGTTTTTGCTTGATTCCTTTGATCTTTTGGTGAATTCACGATATCCATACCTAAAATACACCATGAACAAACACAAGCACATATATGGGTATTTTGATGATATTTTAAGCGTTTTAAGCCCGTTTTGGACGATGAGACTATGTATAAATACAGTCTCATCACTCCCCCATACTAAACCATTGCCGTGTCCCCACGCAATGCTAGAATTAAGTATCATAACACTTCCAAAATTCATTTTATGATGACATTTATTGAAGACTTAAATTTAAATAAACTACTACACGTGTTTTAGACATAATGTATTGTTTTCATCACGAGAACGTGACTTTTAGGGTCATAGAACAAGAACACGTGAATGCTTCGTTAGAAATAATTTCGTCGTCCTCGATTTTCACCCAATTCCATGCTAAGCGTGTAACGAGATCATTGTTATTATAAGTTAGCAACACGAACACATCTCATGAGTGTTAATTACGAACCTAAACTCCCTTATTCCTACTTGGTATCTCTTATATTTTATTATGTCTTAATGATCACGAGGATACATCATTGACTTATGCGTGAATAGAGATTAAGTCTAAAAATAGAAACTTAACGGTGTAACCAAAATCATCAAATCAATAATTCATCCCAATAGACAACGATGTCAAAAAATTAAGTCAACAAGAAGGATCGATAAACACGGTTTTATAACGGTTTTGAACATGAGACTTATTACCAAGACTTTTATACGCCCCCTAACGGAAGGGCCTTATTATCTTTGGTTTACCTCCATCTTTTATTCAACTCCGCCATGGAGCTTTTATTATGACTTCGGTCTTGCCTTGCCTTTTATTATCCGCCTCATCGGTGGTTTTATTAGCCAAAGACGTATATCCTCACGCTAAAGCGAATTTTGGATCTTTAAAGCTTCGAAGATTAAGGCTTGATTCACTTTCAATTTGGGCATAGATTTTTCGGCCTTGTGAGCTTCAAATTTTTGCTTAATTTAGGTGAGCACTTGAAATCTTATTATTAGGTGAAGCTTTCGATTATTCGGGTGCCAATACTTCAAAACCGTGACGCTGGCGATACCTTAATGTTTTCCCAATTTAATTACATGGAAGCTACCAAAACAAATTAGAAACCCAACAATAGTGACTAAACCGCCAAATCAATATTTATTAACAATTATTTATGCAAAAGCGTTGGGAGAATAAGCTAATAATTACTACACATAAGATCGTGACGATTACGAGACTTATAAATAACTCTATCATTTCTCGTCCTCATTTAAGAGACTTAGCCTAAAAAGTTAAGGAATCGAAGCTAAGTGCTCAACACGCACGGTCGAGTCAAAAATTACTCTCGTTCTCACCATCGGAAAACCTACATTCGTGTCTTAAACAATTATGAAAAACTAAAAAATTTTAAAATTTGGCCATTTTTAGCCTTATTTGCAACAAAACGATAACAAAACGACGAATATTTGGATTGCGTGGTGACGTAAGCAAGGTGAAGTATCTACTCACCCCCCCATACTAAAACTAAACATTGTCCTCAATGTTTCGAGTCTAGGGGTGAAAACACCCCCATACTAGAGACGAAGTCGAATGCTTAATCTCGAGCATGGAAAGGGTAAAACGAATAACCTATAAGCCGTTTATGAATTATGCTAATAAGATAAACGTTAGAACATAAAAGGATATCATCGGATATCGGAATCTCCAAAGGCAACGATCGAAGCTCGAGTGATCCGTAAAACGAACACGAGAGGCTTCAATGATGACGATGAACCTAATAAATCACAATCACAAACAACCACGGAACAAAGGTTGGAAGAGCACAAGTCCCCTCGTTACGTTAACTAAGAAAGCGATAATATGTACAAGGATAAACATGAGAATCCCCCACGAGGCACCTTGTTTTTGTTAACCGAGTCAAAAGCTCGACTCGAATCCCCATAAATGTGATCATTTAGGGATAATCTTGGTTTGGTCATTTTTAGTGGGACTTACATGATAAACAAGGCCCAAAAGTACATGGAGTACTTTAAAAACCCGATAAACATATACCGGGGTCAAAGATAGCGTCTTCGTTTTCAGATGAAAGACGAAACAACGCTACTTCAACCGAAGCCGAAACCCCAAAGGGGTAGAAGAAAAGAGATAAGAAGTAGAAAGGTGGGGCAATGGGTAAGTCAAACATATGAGCTACTCGAGGTAGACTCACACCAAGCAAACGAAAAGATTTTCCATTTATTGCATCGGTGGAAGACCGAGATTTCCCTTTACAAGCAATTCCGGGATCATAAATCTCGTCCTCGGTGGTAAAGTGTGAAGGAACATTTGGGGCTTCCCCCACACTAAAACCACACACACCATCGTCAAAAGGAGTAGACGAGGTGGTAGTACTCATAAAACGATGTGATGACGGAGTTAAACACTTAGAAAAATCTTTTAAAACATTTTTAAAATCTTTTCCTTTTTCAACGTTCAAAAACTCTTTATGAAAACCCGATTGAATAATGTCGAAAATATTTGGCGTGTCAAATTCAAAATTAGTCGCGCTAAAAATCCTCACATTTAAGTCCTTGGTGGGAGGGGGTGGCGGATTATATAAGTTCTCAAAACGTTTGTCAATAAAGAACACCGCCCCCTCGGTGTCTACATACTCGTCATCCTCATGAACGTCGATCTCATCGATTTCTTCATCAAAGATAGGCTTGTCAAACCAAGGTTTGTCATTCCCCTCCTTGAGTATCTTAGAAACTCTCTCGAAAAGATCACGATCAAGCACGAAACCATCATTCTTTTGTGGGGATCGTTGATAAGTTAGATCCTCACGAATGTGGTAAACTTCATTCTCAAATGAGGAGTGTTGATTAGGTAACTCCTCGAGAATGGGATTTGTGGTCACATGAGTTGGTTCGTCATCGAAAATAAGACGTTCCAACTCATTAAGTTCATCCTCGATTTTGGAAAGATCGACCTCACTCGTAGGTGGAAGTGAAGGCATAAGAGCTAGCTCTCGTTCAATGATTTCCTCAATCTCGGGATCAAACTCGTAATAATCGTACTTCACATGTTTCTTCTTAGGAGAATCAAAAATAGCATGTGGATGTCGAAGTACGTGATCAAGCTCGGCAAAATCGCCATCGTCATCGTCAAAGAAAGAGTCGATGTGAGCACTCACAACCATGGACTTACAAGTCAAATGACTATGCTTAGGTGACTTTTCTAAGACGAGAGGATCGATGTCGATAAACCCTTTAGCCTCAACGGGTGTTGGGCTAGGCAAAGGAGGCACTTCGATGGAGTTAGAAGTTAAAGCCTCAAAGACGTGGTCCTTCGAAGGTGGTGAAGACGAATCCATTTTGGTCATTGTCGTGATGGCATTAACGTCACCCTTCGGAATTGGTGTTTCACTTGTTTCGCTAAAAACATCCCAAAGTGAGTTTTCATCCATGTATTTACACATACCCTTTTGAATTAGGTACACGTACTCTTTATCATTAAAATCATCATCTTTAAAACCGTTTTTCTTAATTCTTTCAAAACATGCATCAAGCTTCATTCTTTCCGCTAAAGTAAACATCTTGAAATCATTAGAATTTGAATCATTAGGTTTGGAAACCTCGGTTTTTTCATTCTCATAAAATCCTTGGGATTTTCTAGCGAAAATGTCTATTTTCTCATCCCCATATCTCATAGTAAGTCTCCCCTCGTGAACGTCGATTACGGTTCTAGCCGTCGATAAGAATGGTCGGCCTAAAATAATGGGACATTTAGGGTCACACTCGTAATCGGATATAACGAAATCCGCGGGAAAAACAAACTTTCCAATCCTAACATAGACATCCTCGGCTATTCCAATTGGTATTAGTGGAGTACAATTTGCAAGCTCGATTGTCATGTTTATGGGGGTAAGCGAAGGCAATCTCATCAATTTCCATAGAGAATGAGGCATAAGATTGATGCTAGCACCTAAATCGACAAGGGCTAAACATCCCTCAATCTCGGAAAAATCACAAGGTAGTAGAAATTGGCCCGGATCCTTTTCCTTTCTCGGCATACGCCTTTTGGGTTTTTTAAGAAGGATCGAAGCACAAGTTTCTTCAAGGGTTACTTTGGTAAGGTCGACAAAGCTCTCTTTTTGAACCGTGGATGGAATTTGAGGTACACGAGGGTGTGCACTCTTTTCCTTGGTCGCCACATTCACCCCATCGACTTTAGAAGAAGACGTCTTAGAAGTCGAGGGTTGAGAGGGATAAACAACACGGAATCCTTCAAGGTTAGGGGTAATCACACGACCTTTCTCACGAGACAAGGCGGCTTTGCATTGTTCTTTCGGATTTGCAACGGTGTCACTAG
This sequence comes from Glebionis coronaria, assembly GCA_025667525.1. Lineage (NCBI taxonomy): Eukaryota > Viridiplantae > Streptophyta > Magnoliopsida > Asterales > Asteraceae > Glebionis > Glebionis coronaria. Next base: position 62,789,463 of record CM046876.1, read on the forward strand.
GTAACGAACTCGATGACGAACCCGAGGCTTTGTTCATTATGGCCGAAAACATCTTTTTAATATCAATTTGCCCTTGCTCAATCTTCGTGTTTTGCAATTTCAAAGTATTTGTAAAGTCGTTTTTCAAAGTACCAATTTCTCCCTCTAATCGTCTCATATTAGCCTCATTCGTTTTCATGTAATTTTGAAAATCATTTGACGAACTATTTTGATTTGAATTAAAGTTCCTTTGGTTTTGATTGTTTCTTTGAAAATTGTTTTGATTCCCACTTGAAAAATTGTTGCCTTGATTGTTGTTGTTTGAAAAATTCGAGTTTTGGTTATTATCTCGATTTTGCCAAGTTATATTACGACCTTGATTATAACCTCCTTGATTTTGATTCGAAAAATTTCCTTGTTGATTATTTCCTTGAAAATTGTTTCGATTTTGAAAATTGTTGCCTTGGTTATAATTTCCTTGTTGTGATGGACCGGCGTTATTTTTATTTTGATTAGAAAAATTGTTGTTTAACGCACTCACATTCGACGTTTGGCCATCCGTAGCCGCACACTCGTAATAATTATGAGGTCCACCACAAAACGTACACGAAACCTCAACAGCCTTCACCGTAGCGGGAGCGTCTTTCTTTTGCATCTCAATGAGATAAGACGTGAACACATTCGTAAGCTTGTCGACTTTTGCATCAACTCTCTCAATGTCGCGATTAGAACTACTAACATTGGCGACATTGGCAACACTCGGTGCGTTGCGGAGTTGGTAAACCTTAGATCGGTTTTCGATAATTATCAAAGCTTCTCTCGGAGTCTTACACAAAAAGTTGCCACCGGCGGCGGAATTCAACGAGTCTTGTTCGTGAAAATTAATACCGTTGTAAAACGTATCGATTTGGTGCAACTCGGAAAAACCATGGTGAGGACATTGCCTAAGCAATTCCTTAAAGCGATCCCACGCGTCTCTAAAAGATTCATTCGGTTTTTGCTCAAATTTCGTAATTTAATTCTTGAAAAACGTCGTCTTAGACGGTGGGAAAAAATAATTAACGAACTTGGAAACGAGATCCTTCCACGTAACTATCGAATTAGGTGGCTCTTTCTCGTACCAATCCTTGGCGGCACCATCGAGCGAGTACGGAAAAAGCATAAGCTTGACGACATCGGTGTCGACGTTCTTAAACTTGCTCGTGGCTAAAAGACGATCAAAATTCCGAATATGGTCGTGAGGATTATCGGCTTCACGACCTCGAAACTTCGTAGCTTGGATTAACGAAAGCATTCCGCTCTTAATCTCAAAATTCTCCGCCTCGATAGCGGGAATTACGATCGCGTCTCCATAACCCTTGGTGGGCGCTTGGAGCAATTCCATCATAGAACGATTGTCGGCCATCTCGTCTAAGGTCTCTTCAACAACGATATTAGGAACGTCGGTTTCTATTTCTCGTCTACGTCGTCGATTCCTTCGATTACGATTGCGTCGATTCGAAGCTTCGCTAGAATTGGAATAATCCTTCGATCGAGTGCGCATGCACTAAGCGTAGAATGGGTGGTAGCAAAGAAGATTCTTTTTGCGGTTTTTTTTATTTTTCAATTTTTTGGTTTTTGATTGGTTTTTTAATTTTTTTGGATTTTTAAATGTATTACGTAGACACAAATCTACAAATCTCCCCTCGAATCGACTTTCTCGATTAAAGGAGCCTCAAAGAATGAAAACGATCACGTGGAGTGAACGTTCTCGATGACTTTAGAACGTTGGTGGAACACCAAAACGTTCAAGAGGGTTTAATCTTGAAAACACAAGCAAATATAATATACTTAGATAATACTTGGGCGGCAAACCCTCGATTAGCCCTCTTTCTCAAAACACGCACAAGCAAGCGGAGGAAACGAGGCGGCGCGAAGCACTTAAGAGCCTTTTTCCTTTAGGTCGTGAAATACAACCGCCTTATACCCACCTTATAGTTTGTGTTAATTGAAATTAAGCCTCACGAAAGTATTTATCTATTTTGCCTTTAAGCTTTTGCTTTGGATTCGAATACAATGATCGAGTGATGAAATCCCGAATCAAGGTTGTGATTTCTCACGTATTTGGAGTACTTGTATATTTATTGTTCTTACGTAGTACAATATAGTAATAATATATTCACAAAAAACGAAAACCAATATATCTACAATATAGTAAAGATTGTTGTGTGTTTAATTTAGGAAAATTAAACATGATTTATTTGGATATTATAATATAGTAATGAAAAATAACAAAAATGAGTATGTACGATATTCACGCTTTCCAAAAAAAATGAAAAGCAAAAACGCACTACTCACACAAACACGATACTAATAATAATGGCACACAAACACCTCCCCGGCAGCAGCGCCAAAATGATGGGTGTAGAAATACGCGTTTAGGAAAACAACGTATAAATGCGGTAAGTATTAATCGACACGATTTAGGAAAATCGTGAAGACGAATAAATTCCAAGTTCGTTCTCGAAGGAGGTGTGTGTATTAATGTGCCAATATATAAAATAACAATGTTTGGATTAGTGACGTTTTTGGTTGAGAAGAGAAAAAGTAAAAGACGAGCTACGACTACGATTTAAACTACGGCGATGACGTAAAACGCGAACGTAAATACGTAAAACGCGACGAAATTAAAAAATGAAACCTAAAAATTAATTAAAAGATTAAACTAAGTCTAAAATAATATAAATAAGAATAAAAATCCAAAAATATATTTTAAAACCTTTTATTAATTAAGTATTCAATTTTTAATGCTAATTAAAGCCCAAAAATTAAATATAATTAACAAAATGCCCAAAATATTAATTTATTGAACTAATAACTAACTTATATTATTTAAAGACTAAAAACTATTTTTCTTAAATTTTAAAAACTATTTTTCTATTTTTAAATCACTAAAAACTATTTTTTAAATTAAAATAATCCTAGAAAATAATAAAATAATGCCAAAATTAATTTGACAATTTTAAATATCCTAAGTTACCCTAAAGAACAGTATAAAATTGAAAAAGTTTGAAAAATGTAAAATTTTTCACTAAAAGACAAAACAGTTTATTAATTAAACCCTAATTAAACTAATTTAATTATAAAAAATAATAAAAAAGTGAACAGTGACTAATTTTAAAACCAAAAATCTTAAACTAATTTTCTTAATCTATAAAAAATTTTAAAACAGAAAAATATGACTTTTTTACACTAAATGACAAAAACAGTATTTAAAAAGTTAAATAAAATAGCCAATTAATCTAGAAAATATCAAATGAACAGTAATTTAAAAACTAATTAAACTGAAAAATTAAAAATTAAAAAAGAAAAATAATGGAACAAGAATGAAAGTCTAACTCCTAATTTTTACCACTAAAGACAAAAAAGTTAAATCTGATAGTGACACTTTTTCTTGTTTCTGTATTTTAGTGTAGCAGTGGCTACAACAAAGCTAGCAGGGGGAAGTGAGTTGCCACTGCTAGTGCAAATAAGCTGACAAAAATTTGAAAAGCTTAGGAAAGCTTTTCTTGAGCTTTTTCTTGGGCAATAAGGCACCCCCACAACCAGTTGGGTTGTGGGGAGTCAATGAGAACAATAAAAACACCAAGTAACAACCCAAATCACACTCAAAAAGCTCCAATTACAGTCACTGTATGTCTTGCTAGTTACTGGTGAACAGTAACTGTCACAAAGTGCACAAAAGACGAATTTAAACTGCTCTAAACTTGCATATAAGCTAACCAATGCACATGAAATTGAAAGCCAACCCTAGTCTAACCTATAATCTAACATATTACAAGATTGGTGGTTTACTTTTTGCAAAATCAAAACAGTTATGATGATATGCTGATTTTTGCCAATGTTTACCAAGTTTCAACACATGCAATTCTATAAAACCTTACAATAATGAAATCTAACTTCTGATATAACATGAGACTGGTAAACCAAGTATGTTTAGTGTGTTTGAAAGCCAAAAGCTGTCACAATTCTAGCCTTAAACCCTATTACCAAACACTCCCTTAATTCTAAAACTTAAATTTTAACAAAGTAATTGCACACAATTCCTATTCTAACTGATCTAAATCAAGCATATCATGCATAAGAGACAACAAGGAGCATAAAAAAGCAAAATACTAACACTAAAAACAAGTTCTTCACAAATTCATATAACTATCATTAAAAACAAAAAAAATGCTCAAGTAGGGTTCAAGCCTTAAGCTACCTGGCTGAGTGCCTTCTACTAGGGCTTTTCAAGGTTAAATGGAGCTCATAAACATGTAGAGAAGACCCCTGTTGGAGTTCAACAACAGAACTAGGGGTGTTTATATCTTCTGAAAATGGAAAGAAAAAGGAAATGGATGGAAGGGTTGCTTGTAGCTTTCTTGTTACCTGCACATAACACCACAAAAACAAGGAAGAAACAACAAGCTTAAATAAGCTAAGCTCATAAGCTAGCTTATGAGCTGGCTCATTTAAGCAGTAAGCTAAAAAAATGGTCAAAAGGTCTTTTGAAAAACCCTTTTTGATGAAACCAACCTTAAAACTAAACTTGGAACTTTTAAAAACTTTAACAAAGAACTGAATTCAGTCCCATGAATCCACTTTCACTTCATCATGGGCTGAATTCAATAACCTTTTTCAAGAGATTTAAAAAACATGAATTTCTGAAAATCCTTAGAACTTGTTAACAACTTTTGAAACCTATAACTAAATTGCAAATTTAATATAAAAGTTACACTAAGAAAGCATTAAAAAGAAGATGGAACTCAGTATTTTGAAAATTAAAAACTTTCATTTTCATTAATAATCTTTAAAGTTCACAAAAACTGGAACAAAGCAATAGGTGTCACAAACGACCCTATTTATACAACTAAAAGGAAAATTCTAGAATTTCAAAGCCCTAATACATGAAAGACCTAATATGCCCTTGAATTTAAATTTGGTCTTGAGTCAAATCTGCTCACATGTGATTGTCCTTGATAGCCAGCTGTGTTTGAATGATCTTGGTCACTTATTTGGTCCTTGGGGACCAAGGAGATGTATCAAAACCGTTGGATGACTGTATGATGCTTTCTTTGCCATTTTTGAACAAGCAGGGGACATGGTGGGGCCACTTGGGAGTCACGGGAGAGGCAATGTTTTGGTGGGATGTGATGAGGTGGAGGTTAATCACGTTTCTGGAGCTTAATTCCTTAAACCCTTTTGTTTTGAGTGAGAGTGGGTTTAGGGTTTATGTGGGAGAGGGAAAGGATAAACAGGGTTTTTAATCTGATTTGGTTTAAAACAAGTGTTTCCCACGTTTTTAAATTTTATTAAATAAGTTTAAAAAGTGATTAGTGGGTGGTTTTGACTGGGTATTGACTTGGGCTAGTGGGGTGATGGGTATTGGGCTGGGTAAAAACGGGTTTGATAGGGTATGGGTTAAGTTTGTCCATGATTGCCCCCTGATCTCTTCAAAAACTATTAAATGAAGTCTTAGCAGCTTTATTTCTTCATTTCCTTTGTGATATCTTTCAAACAATTGTCAAATATGGCATAATACTTTGCAAATCTTTGTATCAAGGACCATATAAGCATTTACTTCATTCTTTAAGGGCTTAAATGGCATAATCATGAAACTTAAAGGACCCACTTGTAATATTGAGATTTACAAGGGCCTAAAGTGACAAGTCTTCAATAATTGAGGGACCAATCTTGCCAATTCTTCAAACTTCAAGGACTTCAAAGGAAATTCATGATTCGGGTCCGGTTCTTTGTGCGGCTTCGTTTCCCGTGTTCGTTTTTGCTTGATTCCTTTGATCTTTTGGTGAATTCACGATATCCATACCTAAAATACACCATGAACAAACACAAGCACATATATGGGTATTTTGATGATATTTTAAGCGTTTTAAGCCCGATTTGGACGATGAGACTATGTATAAATACAGTCTCATCACTTCTCTTATTGCCTTGCCAATTTGGAACGTATGCTTAAGCGGTGCGAAGACACTCACCTTGTTCTAAATTGGGAAAAATGCCATTTTATGGTAAAAGAAGGTGTTGTGCTAGGACACAAAATCTCTAAAGCCGGTCTTGAAGTCGACCGTGCTAAAGTAGATGTCATAGCCAAATTACCTCCACCTTCAACCGTGAAGGGTGTGAGAAGCTTTCTGGGTCATGCGGGCTTCTATCGTCGATTCATTCAGGATTTCTCTAAAATCGCTCGCCCGATGACCCACCTCTTGGAAAAAGATACCCCTTTTATCTTTTCCAAAGAGTGTCTTGAAGCCTTCGACTTGCTCAAGGATAAGCTTACTAAGGCACCCGTCTTGGTTACCCCTAATTGGGAGCTGCCTTTCGAGTTGATGTGCGATGCTAGCGACTTTGCTATTGGTGCGGTTTTGGGCCAAAGAGTGAATAAACACTTCCAACCAATCCACTATGCTAGCAAGACAATGACGGGGGCACAATTGCATTATACGACAACCGAAAAAGAGCTTTTAGCTGTTGTCTATGCTTTTGAAAAGTTCCGCACCTATCTTGTCCTTTCCACCACAATTGTATACACGGACCATTCCGCGTTGAAGTACTTGATGACAAAGCATGATTCTAAGCCAAGACATCTTCGCTGGGTTTTACTCCTTCAAGAATTCAACATTGAAATTCGTGACAAGAAGGGAGCCGAAAACCTGGCCGCGGATCATCTGAGCAGACTTGAGGATCCATATCAAGGAGATCATCCGAACAAAGAGATCAATGATTCTTTCCCCCTTGAGACCTTAATGTCTATGAATATCAATCTTGATGGCACCCCGTGGTTTGCCGATATTGCAAACTACTTAGCGGGTGGTGTTCTAATCCAAGGGTTAACATCCCAACAAAAAAAGAAGTTCTTGAACGATGTTAAGACTTACTTTTGGGATGACCCTTTTCTATTCAAACAATGCGCTGAATTGATTATTCGCCGATGTGTTGACGGACCGGCCGCTTTGGACATTCTCCAGGCCTGCCACAAAGGACCCACCGGTGGTCACTTTGGTCCCAACTACACCGCCAAAAAAGTGTTTGATTCGGGATTCTATTGGCCCACCATTTACCGTGATGCTCACGAGATGGTTAAACATTGTGATTCTTGCCAAAAACAAGGCAAGATCACACATAAAGATGAGATGCCTCAAAATTTCATACAAGAATGTGAAATCTTTAATGTATGGGGCATCGACTTTATAGGGCCATTCCCTTCTTCTAAAGGAAACAAATACATCCTTGTCGCTGTTGACTACGTTTCCAAATGGGTTGAAGCCAAGGCTTTACCCACTAACGACGCGAGGGTGGTTTGTAAATTCTTGAAACAATTGTTTGCTCAATTCGGTGTTCCTCGTGCTATTATCAGTGACCGCGGGACTCATTTTTGCAACGATCAATTTGCAAGAGTCATGGCAAAGTATGGTGTCAATCACCGTCTTTCCACCGCTTATCATCCTCAAACCAACGGTCAAGCCGAAATATCCAACCGTGGATTGAATAGAATTTTGGAGCGTACTGTGGGAGAGCATCGCGCCGCGTGGGCCGATAAGTTAGATGATGCTCTGTGGGCTTTCCGTACTGCTTACAAGACCCCGATCGGCTGTACGCCTTATCGTCTTGTGTACGGGAAAGCTTGCCACCTCCCTATCGAGCTGGAACATAAGGCATACTGGGCCTTGAAGTGGGCTAACTTCGACATCACCAAAGCCGGTGATTTTCGCAAGATTCAACTCAACGAGCTACAAGAATTGAGGAATCAAGCTTACGAGAACTCATTGATCTACAAAGAGAAGACCAAGATTATCCACGATGCTAAAATCAAGAACCGAGGGTTCCACGTTGGTGATCAAGTCTTACTCTTTAACTGTCGGTTGAAGATCTTCTCAGGCAAGTTGAAGAGCCGCTGGTCTGGTCCATTCACCATCGCCAATGTTTTTCCCTATGGCACCATTGAGCTTTCTCAGCCAAATGGGCCCAACTTCAAGGTGAATGGCCAGCGTTTGAAATTGTACTTTGGTGAGGACATCTCTCAAGAGATGATTCCATCCCTCACCACGTTCCCCATGAACTAATTTTGGGTCGAGTCAGGCTCGTGACTCGGTTATAAAAAACAAGCGCTCCTCGGGAGGCAGCCCGAGTATCTATCCTTTTCCGTTTAACCTCCTAAGTGTAGGGGGACCTATATAGGTTGCTTTCTTTGTGTGGTGATGTGATTACAGGAATAAGTGCACTCTTGGAATCTCTGAAGAACCGTGCTCCCGTGTTATCCAAAATCCGGTTCTATCTCTCAACTATCGTGATTCAAATTTCTTCATACTCACATTTGAAATAGATCACTTTAGTCGTCTCTTCCTTAACTTGAGTTAACCAACGTGCACAATGTCATAAGTGTAGGGGGGACTTTTTCCCACATGCTTAAACATTGAGGACAATCTTTATCTTAAAGTGTAGGGGGGACTTCTATCGAAGTTTTAAGTGGAATTTTCCATGAAAATGCCTTCATTTAACCAGAAAATCATATTTTTCAACATTTTTCAAATTTTTATTAAATTTGGCCATTTAGTCGTAATTTTTAAATTTTTATCGTTGCTTTCGTATGCATATATTCCGCAATAAAGTCAAATTTTAATAAAGTGGTGTAGCTAGTTTAGAAGTCTTTGACATATTAGGCCCGTTGCGTTTATTTTGACTCAACCCGAATAGACTTATCCAAGTTTATTATAGCTAGTATCCTTAACCATGTAGACCTTAATTGGTTTATTAGGCTAAGTATCCACGAGTCTCATTACTTGAGATTTTAAATTGTGGAGGACGAGAAATGATAGAGTCAATTAAGCTCACTTTGTGTAATTATTTGCTTATTCTCCCATCACTTGCTAATAAATTATCTGCAATAAGTAAGGTCGTACGATTTGAAAAGTTACTTAGCTTCTAGCCCAAGATCGTTTAAAAGTTGCTCGGTAATGATAAGAGTTCATAGCCAAGGCATAACTTATGAAGCGGGGCGCGAAGATTGGCGAGTCTAAAAAGGCCCTAACAAGGCATGAGGATTCCATTTTATTGCTAAAGATCCAAGGTGATGTGAAAAGCATTATTCCCAAAGTCAATATGAAGTATCAAGACTCACGACGAAAAGCAATCAACTCCCATAAAGATCATGGAGAAGTCTATCGGAAAAGACCCTAACAAGGTATGAGGATAAATAGATCCAAGTCCGAAAAGGAGGCGGATCGTTGTATCTCAAAATCCCAAATAGAGATTGAAGAAATAATCATGAAGTTGTGGTCAACAAAGTTGGAGTACCCCTAAAAAGTCTCCAAGTGAAGAAACTCTATTAACGATGAGAAGACCATTATCTCAAGCACGTCTCTCAAGATATGAAGTATGAAGTACATGCCAAATATCGGCCCGAGAAAGGTCTCAAATCGTGAACCGAGTTATGCCAAGATATTTACTTTTTGATATCCCGAGAAGCAGTTTTAAGAGATTTTGTCCTTTAGCTAACTATTGATCAAATCGTCTTACTTTGCTTTCAGCCTTAATAAACTATCGAAATAAGTCCGAAAATGCATCTTCATGATCATTCTAAGACAAAAATAAAATATAAGAGATACACCTAGGAATAAGGGAGTTTAAGCATATAATTAAGCCATGTGTGTAAGTGTTTGATTTACTAACTTATAATAACAATGATCTCGTTTTTAAGTTTAGTTTGGGGAACGTGAAACTTGAGGGTGATAAATCTTCGCAGCACCAAAGCCCTAATGTAAGTCATTGATCTCTTTGCAAGTTATTTCCACGAAGCTATTTTCAAGTGAAAATGGTTTTATATCCTTTTGTTTCCTTTTAAGTTTTAATTTCTTTTAGTACCTTAATTTTTGTTTAGTAGTATTTGAATAAGGCCAAGGTTGATTAATTATGAGAAAAGTGTAAAATTGCTTTATCACTAAGCATTGCATGAAGGCATGGCAATGGTTAAGTGTAGGGGATTTGATAGGTGTGTAAACACCCATCCTTTTTCCACTTAATTCTGGCCAAAACGAGACAAAAACACGTATTTAATATCATTTGTTTGGAATTATGCGTGGTTTTTGTGTTTATTGTGTTTTCAGAGCCAACCGGATGGATAATGGAGAAAACATGGGATTGCACGGGTTTTATCGAAGAAAAAGACTCAAGACAGAGTTTATTGTCCAAGAGATGCAAAAGATTTGAAGTCACTAGGCCTATTCGAAGATTTATCGAAGAAAAGGACCAAAGATGGAAGATTTACAATAGTCGAAGAAACTAAAGTCTATTAAACGAAGAAATTAAAAGACAAGTTGAATTTAATCGACGACAAATCCCGAATCAGAATCATAAACGTCAACTTTTCTGAAAAGACGAGAAGACAAGAAGAACGGGAGAAAGCCCACTCACCAACCAAAGGGAACACCTATATAAAGGGTTCCCCTCACACTTTTCATCCAGTAGTTTAGTTTTTCTTTTCCTCCTTCTTTTTCTCCCTTCTTGTTCGTAGCATCACCAACACCACTAGGGTGTTTGGTAATTTTGATCTTTGTTTTTCAATCTTGTAATTTTAATTCTTGTTTTGTGATTGTTAAAAACCTTTATCATTCAATACATCAATCTTTCCATTTCATCTTGTTCATCTCCATCTATTTGGTTAAAAGTTTAAGTTCTTATTTGGTTGATTTGATCTTCAAAAGTTGTTGGGATTTATGTTTTTATTGATGGGATTTGTAGTTTATGGTTAGTAGATCCTTAGTGATTAGTTTATTTAAGTTTTTGGTTAAAAACTTGGTGATTTTGGATTAAAATTGCATCTCCCTGTTTTTTCTGCATAAGTACTGTTCTTGAGTATTTCCCAGGTTCCGGATGAACCAAAAGTTCTGGATGAACTTAAACTTCCGAATGAACTGAAACTTCCGGATGAACACAAACTTCCGAATGAACATAAAAAGTTCCGGATGAATGTTTTTTTCAAAAAGTTCCGCATGGGTTAAGAAGTTCCGAATGAGTTTTCTTTTTAAAAGTTCCGAATCAGTCAATACTTCCGAATAAACTTTCGACTCAATCTTCCGAGTGAAAGTTCCGGATAAACTTCCGGACCAAACTTCCGAATCAAATTCCGACTAAAGTTTCGGGTGAAGACTTCCGAGTGAAAGTTCCGAATCAACTTCCGAACAAAGTTCCGGGTGAAGGTTCCGAAGAAAGTTCCGAGTGAAGGTTCCGAGTAAACTTCTGAACAAAGTTCCGGATGAACTTCCGGATAAACTTCCGGGTGAAAAGTTCCGGATCAAGGTCAAACTTCCAAATCAATTTTCTTTGAGTATTTTAAGTGTTACTGTGTTACTGTTTCTTACTCTTCATTTTATTTTAATTTTAATTCTAGTTTTATTAATTGTCATTAAATTAATTGTGTTTTTGATTTAAGTTTTCATTTTAATACATTTAAACTTTTTAGTAGATTAGAAAACTAAACCCCTTTTTAGTAACCAAGAACAATCATTCCACTTAGAACTAGGATCAATTCGAGAGGATATCGAGAGAATTTAGAGAACCCCATACAAAATTGCATATATCAGGGCCCAACATGTAAAGTATAAATACTGATAATAAAAGTATAATTGAACTAATGAATAGTATTGGGATTATAATAGGCTTATTGGGCCTAAAACATGTAAATAAGTAAAACTAGTAAACTAGTACAAAAGTTACCAATACATAACACTATAATGAATGAGTAAAAATGTATAAACCCACTTGATCATTATCATATATATAAAATCATCATATGTATACATAATTGTTATTTTTATAAAGTCATTGGACAAGAGTCTAAGACGAGTATTATTTGTCTAGGTTTACGTGATTGAAGCACGTACCGTACATCCGAATTGCCGATAACCCGCTTTCCCACATCCACGTGAGTTCATAGCCTCGTACTCTTTTAAATGTTTTTATGAAATATTTTATAAACCCGTGAGGGAGATAACATGTTAGTTTTTATAAAATAGGACACATTTTTCCCGATTGTTTGTTTATTGATTTGGACCCAGAAGATTGTATGACCCTATGAATGATTAAATGACCCGATAGATGAAATAAAATGGATTATTAAAGTTAGGTTATGTCACTAAAAGTCCCATTAGCATGAATTGTGAACTACCGGGATTTGGTAGACGCTTATGCATATAATAGAACTATTTGGGGACGATCACCCCAGTTCGCGCCTTGACGGTTGATCCCCGTCGTGCCACATTGATTGGTAAGCGAATTTATGTATGAGAAGATGTCCATAGAGTGACCTTTGTGACGACACGCTAATTTAGATGTGCAAATTGAGTTTAGGGCTAGCTACCCGTTGTTTGGTTTAGTAAGGTAACAATGTCATGCAGCTTATAATAATCCAATTAACGAAATACTGCTATACGCACCGAATTACAATATATTGCCTGACTAGCAATACGGGGTCATATTATTGATATTATGTTTGTGTTTTGGTTTTCATGACCATATTCATATAACGGTTTTTATTTAATGTATACAACGTTATAAAACGTATTGTATGATGTTTTTACGACATTGGCTCGTATAATGATTTTTAAGGCAAATGCCTATATTATGATTTTCGATAAGGATTTGTATAAAAATGACTTTGGCTATTTTATGGCCTATTACAATGATTTGTATGAAATGATTTTTCGTAATAATTTTATACCAAAGTTATATTGATGGAATTTATTAAACTCTATGAATTCACTCGGCGATATCGCTGACCTTTTCTTTTAACATGTTTTATCTCAGGTACTTGAAGGTAATTCTCGGGAAGACAACAAGAATTCATGCCCCGCACTTAAATATTAATTTCCATTCAAATGCTTTGTAAAACCTGTATAAAATACAATGACTTGGGACCTATGTAATTTTGATATTTATGAATAGAAATGCTTTTATTATTAAACGACGCGATTTTTAAGCGTTGTTTATGATGTGAGTAATGTGCTATCCCGTAACACCAACTAGTCTTCCGCTGTATTGAGTTGTATAAATTTGGGGGTGTTACAGTTTGGTACCAGAGCTCTCGTTATAGAGAACGAAAGATTTTTAAAACCAAGGTTTTGAATAAAACATTTCAAAATCTTTTAACTATAAACATTTTTCTAAAATGTCTAAAAATCTTTTGACTATAACGGTGCCGAAGAATTCCCGAGTTACCGACAAGGCCAGACTGAGAAGTGTTATTTTAATATATATATAACTTGGATTATATATATATATATGATGTAAATTTATTACATGATTGTTTGATGATTATTTTGATATTTATACGAGGTATTTATACGGCGTAGATTGTCACAAGGAACCCTAAATCCCCTAGTAAATTAATCGAAGCTATTCTCGTAGGAATTCTAGCTATCCTAGATCTAAACCAAGTTGTGGATGTTTATAATCCCAACAAAATGGTTGATATTCGTAGAAATGTTGATATTAGTTGATTGTGATATTAAAGAAGAATTGGCGAGATTAAATATGATATCGACGTCATGACGATCTTTCCTTATACAGTGGAGTTTGACAAAACGTTACCACCTAGAAAGATGTCATCTGATTCGTTGTCATCCAATTCTTAAAATGAAATCGAAAGGGTGAATGTTGCACTTGAGGCTGTCATTGGAACCATTCCCCAAAAGCCTCATGCCACTAGTACCTTTCCGAGAAGTCTAGTTGAATGTGTGAGTCATTTCATACTAGTGACTCATTTGATAACTATTGTTGTAAGAGCTTTAGGATTGGAAATTAAGTGTTGATCATATCGAGCTTTTATTGCCCTTTTAAGGTTTAAAAATAAAGTTGAAAGTATTGGAGAATGAAGTAAAATTTAACTTTTATGGAATATGAAATTCTTAAGAGGAAGTCGTTAAGTTCTGTGATTGAATTATAAGGTTTTAATTGATTGTTAGTTCATGTTAAGGGTTGTTCCTAGGCCATTGTCCAATGACGAGGATGCCTAGTGTCCAATAAATAAATTGAAGAAATCTTCTTCTAAATTGGGACCGATTGATCTTCCGGGACAGGTGGGACACCTAATGACTCTTGTAGATTAGTATTCATTGTGGTATCTTTTAAAAATTCCTAACTTAACTGAGACATCAGTTGGTAGGATGAGTTCTGAGAATTGTATGACATAGTGACACGTAATGTGTTACGGTACAATTTTGACTTGTTTGTGATTAATAAAAAGACTACATTTAATTGCTAAATTCTACATGTATCGATGTTATCTATCTTTTCTTGCTTGTCTCTAATTCTCGCATTAGTGATGCAACCATTGAACAAGTACTCATCTCGAATTGAGTTACGTTGTGGATTATTCTTTTTGAGTGTCAACGAGGTCATGCACCTCATGATTAATTGGCTAAGCTCATTTCCTATTATATTGTGGTTAGTTCTTGGTAAACAACTCTTCATCACTCTTTTGCAGATCACTCATTGTTTTTATAAGATAAAACAATATCCTTTGAGAAAATTGAATTTTTATCACTATATGGATTATTTAAAGTGAGACTTATAAATAATCATTATTGAAATAAAGTTGATTATGAAATACCTTGGAAAACTTAATTGTTTTCATAACAAAGAAAATCTTTGGAAATCTTTTTATTATAAACATGATGATAAAATTTTGACGAACTGAGTATTGCATCGTTAATCTTGAAATTGTATATAGTTGCGCGCCTACATACAATTTGGAAGTGACCATGCAAGACTGATTAGTAGTCACCATGAAAATATAAATAAACACTAAATTTTCTTTGAAGATTGTGAAAGATTAAATTTTATGAGATCTGCAAGAAGTGAAAAATAGGGACATATTGATAGGGACACCCACATATGTGCCCGTACTTTCTTCTGAGTCGAATTTACTCATCTGTGGAATTTGTCTTATTTGACAATTGATATTCCCTTCTTGTCCAATTCTCTTGTAGTGAGATTCTTAGGAAAAGTATCTGATTGCTGAGTGTGGATACCCGACCGGATGTATCGACGTTCTTATCATTTCTTTTGATTAGATTTCATATTTGAATGACCTGGGTAACGATCCGAGGAGCTTTCGAATGCGTACTCAATTCATGAAAACATGGGATATATTCATATTCATTAAATGTTTTCGTCTGTATCTGATTTGAAATTCTCTCGCGTAGATTATGTGTTGACCTTACTCTTTTGAGGTTAGTTGTGTCTCCATATATCCTTGAATTTTCGAAGGATTATGAGTTATTATTAGTCTTTTGAGAAGTTCACATCTTATCGACGGCAATAAAACTGAAAAGTTGGTAATGACAGTAGAATGGATTGATTGATTATGACATGACGACATTGTCTTAATTGTTGGGAACTCGAGTAGAAATCCCCTAAAAGATAAGATGTTGATTATCAAAAGTGATCTAAATAATTCTTGATGGATGACCATATCCTGCATTTAGACTTATAATTATACCATGAATGGTTGTGAACTAGTTATAGATATTGTAATCTAGAAGAACCTAATATGAATGTATTATAAGAGGTTTCCGTTATCTGAAACTTTAGGAGGTATTTGCTGGTAAATTACCTAGACTTTCGCCATTAAGGCAAGTTGAAATTGGTATTGATTATATTCCCTGTGCTGCACCTATGACTTGCGCACTGTACGTCAGCACCATCTGAATTAAAAGAATTATCGTACAACTGAGAGAGTTGTCGGAGAAAGCTTTTATTCTACCAAGCTCGTCATCATGAAGAGCTATGGTGTTATTATTTCTTATATTTATAGATTACTGTGAACTGAGTAAATTGACAATCGAAAACGATATCCATGACTCGAAATGGAAGATTTGTTCGATCATTTACAAGGTTCTAGCGTATGTTTTAAAAATTTGATCCTCGACATGGTTATCATCAACTTCGCATCTGCGAAAAAGATTATCTATTCCAATCACTACATCCAGAACTTGTGATGAACATTATGAGTTTCATGTTATGTCGTTTGGATTGACCAATGCACATGTAGCATCCATAAATTTGGTGAATCACGTGTGTAGGCTGTAATTTGATAAATTCATGCTTGTGATCATTAAGGACCATCTGTTTGTTTATAAGAATAAGAATGAGTTAATAATTATTTATAGATTGCCCTGAGTCGGCCGAGTAGTGAAAACTTGTACCTTGAATATTTAACATGTGATGAAAGACTTAATCCTTTACATTATTTGACCGTATGATTAATAGAAAATGGAGATATGTTTTGACAAATGTTTTAACAAAGGATTTTTAAGGGATTATTCCCTTATACACAAATCATTTAACTAAACTCATGTTTAGGGGTAAATGTTCGTGTATACCTCAAGACAACCTAAGAGTGATTAAGGAAAACATTTAAACCATAACTTGAAATTTGAAACGACAATTTTTTCTTTTCAACTAGGAAAATTTTGACCAAAGTGTAAACAAAGAACTTTTCGAACATTTACGAATCTTATTAGTTATTTTCAATAAATCAACAAAAATTGTGTTAACTAAATTCAAATTTATTTTGAACATTTTTCTATAATTAGACGACCTGAGAAAATTAAAACTTTCACATTTACATTTCATAAAAATTTAATAATTATTATTAATTTATTTGTAATAATTATCGACGCTTTAAAAACGTCGGATTGAGAAAAACTGATAAAAATAATAGTTGAGACGAGACTAAAACTTAGAAAATATGAAGAAAGAATATCTGAGTGAATTGTGGACATGATAACTATATCATCAGGAGAGGTGAATTTAGATATCGACGCATTATGTAAAAAGGATAAAGAACCAATTAGGACATGTTCCTTAATAATGAAGGTGCAAAATAAATTGTCGTACAATATAAAAATAAACAATGCTTGTAAGAAGGATAATATAGATAATAAAAAGGGGTTCACGGCTTATGTGAACTATTAGAATTGAGAAGCCAATGGCGTTAAATGTTTTAAAAGGCCGTTTATGGTTGTCAAAATATAGAGGATTGTGAGATATAGTTATATTGGAATCTTGTAAGTATAAGTATTCTATTCCTGTTATTCTGATTTAATGTATCATTATCAGAAGAAGTTGTACTCATGGCAAATTATGAAGGCATACATCGCCTCATACATTAGTAAACGTCTAACTATTGCAAAGGTCATCATCTGAATTTGATTCGATTTGGGTCATCATCGACAGACTGACCAAATCTGCTAATATCATTCTCGTTAATGATAAATTCTTGATGAAGAAATTGACTCTTTTGTATTTAAAGGAGTTATGAAAACATAGTGTGCGGTATCAATCATCTCTATCAAGATCCTCACTTCGCATCGAATTTCTAGAGATTTGCTCAGAAGTCATTGGGAACGAACTTTGATGAGAGTGCTGTTTACCATCCCAATCGAAGGGACGAGGTATAGTAACGATACAAAATACTAGAAGTCTTGTTTTATGTTTGAACGATTGACCTTTGGTAATGAACCGTCTAATCTTTTTTTTTTCCTTTGGAGAGATTATCATTGAAAACTATCGTATTAGGATCGAGATCGAATCTGGTGAGGATATATATTAGAGCATCTGTAAGCAGGAGTTGGGAGGAAGACACCCGACATACACCCATTGTGAGTTGGACATGTCTTTTAGGTTTAAGGTTTCCTATGATGGCGAACCTAACCTTATAAAATACCCGACCTACGAGACCTGAAATGATTGTTGAAATTAGGATCTGATTATTGACTGCCGGTAGTGGGCAGGAGGTTATGTGAATATGAAATGTAGATCTTGAAGTGCCAGATGGGTAGCGAAGTTATGCCAAAAATTTTAACCATGGAAAAATGAATTGACGATCTTAAAGATCATGGGATATAAGTCCCCGTTGTATGGGACCATTGAGATGATATAAAAGTTGGTTTGAAAGGCATATAAGCTGGATCTACTGATGTTGAGTTTTTACCACCCTTTAGGAAAAGGATGACAAAAGTGGCAAGTATTAAGTTTCGGTTTAGGTAAACCAAGCACTAATGACCAATTAAGTTCGTTCTCAAGGAGGCTAGTGTGTTATGTGTGTAATGATATGGATTTATTTGTGATTATATTTGAGAAAGAAAAATAGAAAAGGGATTAGAAGAGAATGACGGTTATCAAGACGGATTAAACTAATTCTAAAAAGGCGTACACGTAAAACCCTAAAAACCACCAAAATTAAAATCTTAACCTAAAAAATTTCTATAAATTACCAAAAATCCCTAATAATATTATAAGAGTTTACAAAAAATCAAAACTTGCAAAAACCTTTTAATTAATTAGATAATGACTTTTTAATGCTAATTAAAGCCCTAAAAATCAAAATTAATTATTAAAAAGCCCTAAAGAAGATTTTCAAGTTTGTAAACCTCAAAAATACTCTAATTAAGCTAAAAACTATTTTTCAAAATTTTAAAACCAATTAAAACTATTTTTAAACAATTAAAACTCCTAAAATCAATTAAATCTTAAATTAGTTATAGAAAATAATTAAAAGACCTAAAAAATAATTAGAAAGTTGCAAAAGTCCTAATTAAGTGTTTATAACCTAGGAAAAATATAAAAACCTAGAAAATCAGACTTTTAATTTTTAATAATAAAATAATATTAAAATAATATTAAAAATCCAAAATTATAAAAAATTCTAAAAACTTGCAAACTAGCTTAATTTAACCTAATAAACTCAGAAAGGAAAGTGAAATTACCTAAATACCCCTATTGGGCCTAGAAAATGGGCCAAACCCAAAACAGTCCCTTATTGGGCTTAATTAAGGCCCAATAAGAAAAAGTGCTCAAAATAAGCCCAAAAAGCACAGGTTGACTCAAAATTTGATTTTAAACAACTTTTTCCAAAGGCCCAAAAGCTGAAAATGTGAAATAAGCCAACTTATAATAAGCAGCTTATTCTTAATGGGCTTTTTGGCCCATTAAGCTATAAGATGTTGCCATAAGCTAAAATTTTACACACAAGCTTCTTTTGACCTAACAAAGACTTCTGCAAAAAGAATTTTCAAATAAGCCCACTTAATAAGCCAGAAACAAGTAACAAACTTATTCACAAAACGACAAAATAGTCGTTTTTATAATCTAGACCACCTCAGAAGCTGATTCAAGTTGCAAAATGTTTCTTATGACCAAACTAAGCTTAATAATAAAAAACCTACTCAATAAGCACACTCAATAAGCTGGAAAATCAAATAAGCACTTATGTTAAAAGTCAAACAAGTTGGTTTTCTAGTAAAAAGTCAAAGTCAAAGTCTCATAAGCTCCAGTTTACTTGAATGGGTCAAATAATGAAGATATATCACAAAAAATAAGTTGTTGCAAGTCAGAATAAGCTAGAATAGCTTATTGATAAGCTGATGACAAAATTGCACTAGCAGGGGCTAGTTTTGGATGTTGAACAGTGGAAACTTTTTCCACTGCTTGACTATTTTGACTTTTTGTCTTTAGTGACTTTTTTGGAGATTCAGATTTCACAAAGGCACCCAAATGATCTTTGGATCAAAAGGAGCCAATCACAATCAAAATAACACAATCACTAACACCCAATTGATACAGTTTAATCAATCATTCATCAGACATGATACAGACATGAACATTAAGCAGTTTAGCACTTATGAGCAATTTTAGCACAAATCAGCCAGCCAAATTCTACCAAATGCACACACAAGCTATAATAAACTCCAATAAGCAAGTCTAAACAGGTTTCATGCACTGGTTCAAAGAATTAAGCAAGATTCAAGCAATGAAAGTTACTGATGAACACTAACACATGCAGTTTTCTACTTTTGCTGATGTATTTGACACACAAGCCAATTTCAACACCTCAAATCTTTCAAACAGGTTATATTAACTTTGTTTAAACCACTTTTATCCCTAAGCATGCATACACACTAAGTGTTCCCAAAATCCTAGGTCAAAACAAGCAGAAACAAGGTCTATATAGCAGATTGATTAATTCAAGTGTTCAAACCCAAAAACTTGCAGCAAAACACTCTCAAACAAAGGTATAGCAGATACAAAGCATAAACAACAACTTCCCTTAATACAATAACAAGTTACAAGCATAAACCAGTAGTCCCAAACACCCCTTTAACTTTTTCAAATCAAAATTTTCAAAAGCACAATGAGATTTCAGGCCAACCAAGCATCAATTAACACTCAAACAAGTATAATAAACAGATTCAAGCAAGAACAAGCCACAAAATTCACAAGAACAACAGTTTCATACAAATATCACCAAAAATCACAATTCAAGCAGATTTTGAGATTAAGTATGCAAACCGCATGGATGTACATCCACACCCACGAATTTTAAGCTTATGTGCTAGCAAGAACAAGCACAAGCTTCCACAATAAGCCTGCTAAGATTGAACAAGGGTTAAGCACAATATCATAAAAATCAGAAACTTTGAAAAACTTGATTAATGCAAACTTGTTACCCCACACTTGATTATCCCCAAGTTATAAGCCTCACCACACCTTAGCCAACTCAGTTAGGATGCTATGATCAGCCCTATAGCCTAAGAATTCCAAGATTGGAACAAGACTTAGCAAAATATCAAGAAAATGAGGAAATATGCAAACTTTTGCACACTCCTCTTTGAAAAACAGGTTTTGAACTTTAAGAACTAACAAGCATATAACAAATGAAAGCAGTAAACAAGATTGGCCAATGACTTTTCTTCAAGATTTCAAACTCAATTTCATTAACTTAGAAATAGGATTTACAGAAACTTGAACCAAGGAAAAATCAAAAGAAAACTATTAATGAAGCACCCTAAGGCCTTTATATAGGCATACAAATGAACTATGAAAGCTGAAAAACGTGTAACCCTAGCTAATGAAGTTCCCATTTTGCCCTTTGAGTAGTTTGAACTTTGAGGATCATGTGACTGATTTCTTGGCTGTTTGTGGAGCTGGCAAGCATGTGAAGTTGATCAAAGGTCTCCAATAAGCTTAACTTTCAAGCTTTGTTTTGGGACGTTGGATGAGGGCCTACTGTTTTGGCATCTTCTCCAAAGTGAAAAAGCAGGGGAAACATGTGACTTGGTTGATGATGTGGCAAGCTATTTGAAAGTTGGGATGTGATTAAGGCCACCTTAATCATAAATCTGCACTTTATCAAAGCCTAATTATGACAGGATTAAGAAAACCCAAATCGGCTTAAGAACACCAAGAACATGTTTTTGATCTGTTTTTGTTTTTAAATAAGTGTTAACCGCCTAATTTAAATAATTAATTAGTGGTTAGTTATAACAGATTGTGAGTGGGAAGTGAGGTGGCGTTTTGGTGGGTTGTGATTGGAGGAGAGGGGTGAGTGGGACACGTGGGAGGTGTTGGTTGGTCTAGGTTAGAATCTTGTCTGGCCAGCTTTGGTCCTTCACTTCCTTTCTTCTTGTCTTTTCACTTCTAAACTCTATCAACGCCCATTTTCTTCTTTGTCAACTTTTGCATCTTTACACTTTTGGCCCAAAAACTTCTACAAAGTGAAATCAGGGGTATTTCTTGCCATATTTGAATTCTTCAAGGGCTGGTTTGGTATTTTCTTCAATGATAATGGTCTAGACTTGCAATATTGACATTTTGGAGGACTGAAATGGCCAAGTCTTGATAATTGAGGGACCATTTTTGCCAAATGTTGAAAGTTGAGGGTCCTTTGTGTAATTTTGAAATTTTCAAAGGACCAAACTTGTTATTTCTTGTACTTTGAAGGACTTCATGATGTATTTGACTTTGTGGATGATATTGGTTGACAATTTAGCTTTGTTGAGGGGCTAAACTTG
Organism: Glebionis coronaria; assembly: GCA_025667525.1. Taxonomy (NCBI): domain Eukaryota; kingdom Viridiplantae; phylum Streptophyta; class Magnoliopsida; order Asterales; family Asteraceae; genus Glebionis; species Glebionis coronaria. Next base: position 62,811,332 of record CM046876.1, read on the forward strand.
CCAATTCTTCAAAGTGGAGGGTCTTTTTTGTAATTTTGACAAACTTTAGGGACCAAACTTGTAATTATGAGGATACAAGGGTATAAAGTGTCAATTCTTCATAATTGGAGGATCCTTCTTCATAATTCTTCAAATCTTCAAGGGTTGATTTTGGGAAAGTCTTCATTAGGGCTTGGTTCATTGTGCGGCTTCGTTTCCCGTGTTCGTTTTTGCATGATTCTTGTGATCTTTTGTCATTATCTCAATATCCGTACCTAAAATACACAAGCAACAAACACAAGCATATATTTGGGTATTTTGATGATATTTAATGCATTTTAAGCCCTATATGGAAGATGAGACTATGTATAAAAGCAGTCTCATCACTCCCCCATACTAAACCATTGGCGTGCCCTCACGCAATGCTGGAATAAAGTATCAAAGCATCTCCAAAATTCATTTTATTCACTTTATTGAACGATAAACTAGCTACACTACTACTATTGCTACTACTACTTGTGTTTTAGACATAATGTATGATTTTCATCGCAAAATGGGACGTTTAGGTTCATAGAATAAGAACACGTGAATGCTTCGTTAGAAATAATTTCGTCGTCCTCGATTTTCACTCCAATTCCATGCTAAGCATGCAACGAGATCATTGTCATTATAAGTTAGTAATGCTAACACTACTCATATGCCCTAATCACGTGCTTATCCTCCCATTATTCCTAAGTTGTATCTCTTATATTATATGATGTCTTAAATGTTTCACGAGGATTCATTGTTCGACTTATGCGATAATAGAGATTTAGGTCTAAAAATAGAGTCCTAACGGTGTAACTAAGACCATCAAATCAATAACCCCTACTAATAGACAACGATGTTAAAAAATTACGTTGACAAGAAGAATCGATAAACACGGTTTTATAACGGTTTTGAACATGAGACTTACTACCAAGACTTTTATACGCCCCCTAACGGAAGGGCCTTATTATCTTTGGTTTACCTCCATCTTTTATTCAACTTCGCCATGAAGCTTTTATTATGACTTCGGTCTTGCCTTGCCTTTTATTATCCGCCTCATCGGTGGTTTTATTAGCCAAAGACGTATATCCTCACGCTAAAGTGAATTTTGGATCTTTAAAGCTTCAAAGATTAAGGCTTGACTCACTTTCAATTTTGCATAGATTTTTAGGCCTTGTGGGGCTTCAAATTGTTTCCTTGATTTAGGTGAGCACTTGAAATCTTATTATTGGGTGAAGCTTTCGATTATTGGGGTTGCCAATACTTCAAAACCGTGACGCTGGCGATACCTTAATGTCTTCCCAATTTAATTACACGGAAGCTACTAGAAAAGACTAGAAACCCAACAATCCTAACTAAACCGCTAAGTCAATATTTATTAAGCAAAAAATATTTACATGCGAAGGGAGAATAAGCAAACAACAAGAACACATGAGTTTTTGAAAGAATACGAGTACTCAACGTTTAGCATAGTAACTTATAATTAACCCTATCATTTCTCGTCCTCATTTAAGAGACTTAGCCTAATGTATAGTTAAGGAATCAAAGCTAAGTGCTCAACACGCACGGTCGAGTCAAAAATTACTCTTATTCTCGCCATCGGAAAATCTACATTCGTGTCTTCAAACACTTATAAAACATGAGAAAAAATTTAAAATTTGGCCATTTTTAGCCTTATTTTGCAACAAAAACGATAAACAAAACGATAAACTCTGGAAAGCGTGAAGGTTTGGCAAGGCAAGTATCTATTCACCCCCCCCATACTAAAGTTAAACATTGTCCTCAATGTTTCGAGTCTAGGGGTGCAAACACCCCCATACTAGAGACGTAGTCGAATGCCTAATCTAGCATGGAAAGGGTGTAACCAATAAATTTAAAGCCGTTTATCAAGTGTGCTAAAAACCTAAGGTTAGAACATCAAAGGATATATCATGGATATTGAGAAATGTCTCCAAAGCAAACGATCGAGTGCTCCCATAAAACGAACACGAGAGGCTCCAATCGTGAAGATTATGATCTAAAAACCACAATTCACAAACAAACACGGAACAAAGGTTGGAAGGGCACAAATCCCCACACGTAAGCTACATTAGAAAACGATAATATGTACATAGGATAAGCACGGGACTCCCCCACGAGGCTCCTCGGTTTTGATTACCGAGTCATGAGCTTGACTCGATCCCCTCAATACTAATTATCATTGGGGAAGGTGACTTGGTCGAGGTAGTTCAAGGATGGAACTTCCCCGCCAAAGTAGTGCTTCAACCTATGTCCATTCACCTTGAAGTTAGGACCATCATCTTGAGCTAGCTCGATGGTCCCATACGGAAACACTTGAGTCACGGTGAATGGACCGGACCAACGGGATTTCAACTTACCAGAAAAGATTTTCAATGTAGAATTAAAAAGCAAAACTTGATCCCCAATGTTAAAAACCCGGTTTTTAATTTTAGAATCATGCAACTTTTTAGTTTTCTCTTTATAAATCAATGAATTTTCATAAGCAATGTCTCTCAATTCATCCAATTCATTTAATTGCATTTTCCGGTGTTTTCCCGCGGTCTCCATATCATCATTACAATGCTTTAGGGCCCAATAAGCCTTGTGTTCCAACTCGATAGGCAAATGACAATTCTTTCCATACACAAGCTTATAGGGAGTGCACCCAATAGGCGTCTTATGAGCGGTCCTAAAGGCCCATAAAGCATCGTCTAACTTATCCGACCAAGATTGTCGGTTTTCCCCTACGGATCTCTCCAAAATCCTCTTCAAAGCTAGGTTTGAAACCTCGACTTGCCCACTCGTTTGTGGGTGATAAGCCGTAGAAAGACGATGTGTAACCCCATATTTCCTTAGAACCCTTTCAAATTGGTCGTTACAAAAATGGGTTCCACGATCGCTTATGATAGCACGAGGGGTTCCAAACCGAGAGAACAATTGCTTCAAAAACTTGACTACCACACGAGCATCATTGGTGGGCTAGGCCTTTGCCTCCACCCACTTAGAAAGGTAGTCAACTGCAACGAGAATGTACTTATTACCACGAGATGATGGGAACGGCCCCATAAAGTCTATTCCCCAAACGTCAAAGATCTCACATACTTGAATGATATTTTGTGGCATTTCATCTTTTTGTGAGGCTTTTCCTTGTCGTTGGCATGCATCACAAGACTTCACAAGAATTTGTGCATCTCGGTAAATAGTAGGCCAAAAGAAGCCGGCATCAAACACCTTCTTAGCCGTGAGATTAGCACCGTGGTGACCACCCATGGGTCCCTCATGGCAAGCTCTAAGGATGTTAGAAGCTTCGGTGCCAAAAACACAACGTCGGATGATTTGATCCGCACAAGTTCGAAACAAGTAAGGGTCGTTCCAAAAGTAGAATTTGACGTCACGAAATAATTTTGGTTTTTCTTGAGTCGTCATACCCTTAACGATGAAGTTACCCGAATGGTAATTTGAAAAATCCGCAAACCATGGGGTAGAAGAATCAAGCTTAGAATTCACTGCACCAAGTGTTTCGAGCGGAAATATTTCGGTGATTTCCTTGGGCTCGTAAATACTTTGGTGAGGATCTTCCAAACGAGAGAGATGATCGGCCGCTAGATTCTCGGCTCCTTTTTATCAACGATGGTGTGATCAAATTCTTGAAGGAGGAGAATCCAACGAAGTAATCTCGGCTTAGCATCTTGCTTTGCCATGAGATACTTAATAGCCGAATGGTCCGTATACACTATGCATTTCGTCAAGACGAGATAAGGTCGGAATTTCTCAAATGCATACACCACGGCAAGGAACTCCTTTTCCGTTGTAGTGTATTTAAGTTGAGCCTCGGTCATCGTCTTGCTAGCATAGTGAATAGGCAAGAAGTGCTTATCATGACGTTGCCCCAAAACGGCCCCAATAGCGTAATCACTTGCATCACACATAAGTTCAAAGGGGAGGTTCCAATTTGGAGCAACAAGAATGGGAGCTTAGGTAAGTTTCCTCTTAAGGATTTCAAAGGCTCGTACACAATCTTCGTCAAAGACAAAACGTGCCTCTTTTTCAAGAAGATGTGTAATGGGTCGAGAAATCTTTGAAAAATCCTTGATGAATCGACGATAAAAGCCCGCGTGGCCTAGGAAACTCCTAACTCCCTTGACGGTTTTGGGATGAGGTAATTTGGCGATGACGTCTACCTTAGATTGATCTACCTCAATCCCCGCTTTCGAGACCTTGTGCCCTAAGACGATTCCACTCTTAACCATAAAATGACATTTTTCCCAATTGAGCACAAGGTTGGTTTCCTCACAATGTTTCAACATTCTCTCTAGATTCGACAAACACGAAGTGAAAGAATCACCAAACACGGAAAAGTCATCCATGAAGACTTCCATCGTCTTCTCGATCATATCATGAAAAATAGCCATCATGCATCGTTGAAAAGTTCCCGGTGCATTGCAAAGTCCGAATGGCATTCTACGATAGGCAAACATTCCATATGGACACGTAAACGTAGTTTTTTCTTGATCACGAGGATCGATGGGAATTTGGAAGTAACCGGAAAAACCATCTAAAAAACAATAGAAATCGTTTCCCGCTAGACGCTCCAACATTTGGTCCATGAAGGGCAAGGGGAAATGGTCTTTTCGAGTGGCTTCATTCAACTTTCGATAGTCAATGCACACTCTCCATCCGGTCACGAGTCTAGTGGGAATCAACTCGTTGGCATCGTTTGGCACAACGGTCATCCCTCCCTTTTTAGGGACACAATGAATAGGACTCACCCAAGGGCTATCGGAAATAGGGTAAATCATTCCCGCGTCAAGGAGTTTAAGGACCTCTTTTTTGATGACGTCGTGAATTTTGGGGTTCACCCTCCTTTGACTTTGGATTGTTGGCTTGAAATCCTCCTCCATTAAGATTTTGTGGGTACAAAATTTGGGATCGATTCCCTTAATGTCGGATAATTTCCACGCAATCGCCCCTTTGTGATTCTTAAGAACATCGACAAGTGCGGTTTTTTCATCATTCGAAAGATCCTTCGCAATAATAACCGGCAACTTGTCGTCCTCCTCCAAATAGACATATTCGAGGTGAGGAGGTAAATCTTTCAACTCGAGGATAGGTGGTTCCTCAAGTGAAGATTTGGGCTCGATACTCATAACCTCCTCGGGTTGAGGAAATGGGAAATCGTTGAGAAAATCCTTGATAATCGAGAAGTCCACATCGTTGTCGAGGTCTTCGTCACAAGTACGTGGAACATTGCATTCTTCCAACGTAAAACCACCACCTTCAAAAGGAGTGAAGGTCGGTGTCGAATTATCAAGAATTGGATCCAACATAGTGGGATTGCCACCTAGTTTCATCATCACCAAAACCTAGAACTTCTTGTGAAAATTCCTCGCAAACCACGTCAATCATATCAACGAGGTTTATGGTTGCAACGGAATAAACATGAGAAATTTGAGAGTTTTGAGTTGCGTTTATAACAAGTTCCTCGTCGTTGAAACGTAAGGTGATCTTTCTAGCATGAACATCGATCAAAGCCATAGACATATCTAAAAACGAACGACCTAAAATGAGAGGAACTTGAGGATCCGTGGGGATATCAACAACAATGAAGTCTATGGGATAGTAGAACTTTCCCACTTTCACAAAAACGTCTTCCGCCAGACCACATGCGGGAATTGTGGAATGGTCGGCCAACTCGATAGACATTAGTGAAGGAGTAAGATTAGGAAGATTGAGCGACTTGAAGATTGCAAGTGGCATCAAGTTAATGCTAGCACCAAGATAAAGGCGAAGCATTCTTCCATGTCTTGGATTGCACAAGGGATCAAAAATTTACCGGGATCACCGACTTTTTGAGGTATGCGATTAAGATAAACCGACGAACAACTAGACAATTGGTGCAATTTCTCCTTGTTGTTCAACATACTCTTAAAGTTAGCGGAAAATCGAGGCATCATGACCAAGGCATCGGCGAAACTCACATTAAGGTGCAAATCACGAAACATTTTCATAAAAAGCTCAAATTGATAATTGTCGCGCTCTTGACGTTTCTCCTTCCTAAGTCTCGATGGATAGGGAAAAGGTGGTGTGGGTTGAGGCATAGTAGGCATAGCCTTTGGAATCTCGGGTTCCAATGATGGTAATGGGTCAACCATAGGTGTGGCATGAGCGGTACTTCGTGGGATTGGGACATGCTCCTTTTGGACCACCACCTCGGGTTCTTCCTTAATTGCTTCCTCCGTAGGAGCAATTGGTTGAGGAATCGGCTCCTTAAGTGTCTTACCACTACGTGTGGTAATCACTTTCATCTCACCCTTAGGGTTGGATATGGTGTTGCTAGGAAGACCACTTGACGACGGTTTACACATTATTGCCTCAAACATAGACGAGATTTTATCTTCAAAATTAGATTGCCTCAATACGGCTTTGGTTTGCCTTTTCTCGGCCTTAAGCATCTCTTGTTTAATCTCATGTTGCCCTTGTTCCATCTTTTGTTGGTTTTGTTGCAACCTAGTGACATTTCCTTCCATCTTGTTGGTGTGGATTTTATGTTCATTAGCTAACTCGTTTTCAACTCTTTCTTCAATTCGTTTTTAAACTCGGATCTTAGGCTAATGATTTCTCTTTGAATATTGTCAAACCTAGCATCATTCCCACTAGCATATTCAACAAACTCACTTGGAAGATCTTTCAGTGTTTGCAAACTTTTGTTGTTATTTTGAAAATCATTTTTGTTTGAAACTTGATTATTAGCCCCTTGATTCCCATAGTTTCCCTTGTTGTAATTGTTCTTAAAATCAACTTGATTGTTGCGATAGTTGTTGTTAGCATTTTGATTTGAACCAAAACCCGGTGGAGTCATTTGATTAGAGCGGGAAACTTGACCGTTTTGGTTGTAATTTCCCGTGGCCGCGAAGGCACTCGAAGTGTTACCACCGTTGGTAATGCACTCGGAGAAATCATGACCTCCACCATAATACATGCAAGAAACCTCAACCGCTTTAGCCGTAGCGGGAGCACTTGGTTCACCAACTTTAAACTCAATCAAAAGTCCTTTCAACTTATCAAAAATCTTGTTTTCCAAGTTTGCCTCAATTTGGCAAGCATCGATGGTATTAGACAAAGAAGGTGAAGCCGAAGACGAAGCCTTACGAACACTAGACGTGCTACGAGGACTATACACCTTAGATCTATTTTCAATTATCACCAAAGCTTCCTCAACCGTTTTACACAAAAAATTACCACCCGCGGCGGCATTCAAATAATCCCTTTCATGATCATTAAGTCCATTTTAAAACGTGTCAATTTGATGCAAATCGGAAAAACCGTGATGAGGACATTCATGTAACATTTCCTTAAACCTATTCCAAGCCGTTGAAAAACTTTCATTAAATTCTTGTGAAAACTATGAAATCTCGTTTTTCAAGTGCGTAGTCTTAGAGGGCGGAAAAAATTGGTTCACAAACTTAGACACGAGATCCTTCCACGTCAATATAGAATTGGGTGGCTCTTTCTCTAACCAAATTTTTGTGGGCCCCGCTAAGGAATACGGAAAAAGCATCATCTTAATCGAGTCGTTAGAGACATCCTTTAACTTGCAAGTAGCGGTAAGACGATTGAATTGGCGAATATGGTTGTGTGGATTGTCCTTATCATCACCACGGAATTTGTTGTTTTGAATCATGGACAACAAACCCGTTTTTACCTCAAAATTCTTTGCAAGGATAGCGGGAATCACAATAGCCTCTCCATAACCCTCGATGGGTGCTTGAAGTAACTCCATCATAGTTCGATTCGCCATGGTTGGTGCTTCTCTTACAATGGGTTCGTCAATAGGAGACTCCTCACTAGAATTGTTGGGAGTGGGAGTTTTGTTCTTTCGTTTACGTGCACGTCTTGCTTGATTTCGAGTTAGCATAAACGTCACGTACAACGAGGGGACGAGCAAAGAAGATTCTTTTTGGTGTTTTGTATTTTTCAATTTTTTTTTTGGTTTTTGATTGTATTAACCTTTTTGGAGATTGGTGAAATGTATTAAGTAGACAAAAATCTACAAATCTCCTCCTTAATCAAATCTCTTGATTAAAGAAGCCTCAAGGAATGAAAACGATCACGTGGAGTGAACGCCTTCGATGACTTTAGAACGATGGTGGAACACCAAATCGTTCAAGAGGGTTTAATCAATGGAAACCAAGAAAATATATATGATATGTAATAATACTTTGGGCGGCAAAACCCTCGATTAGCTCTCACAATCAAATACTCACAAGCAAGCGGGGAAACGAGGCGGCGCGAAGCACTTAAGATCCTTTTTCCTTAGGATATATTTTATAATATCCGCCTTATACCCACCTTATAGTTTGTATTTTTAAGATTAAGCTTCACGAAAGTAATTATCTATTTTTGCCTTTTTCTTTGGTTTGAGATTCGAATAAAATGATTGGGTAATGACCTCCCAAGTCAAGGTTGTGATTTCTCACGTATTTGGAGTACTTGTGAATTTATTGTTCTACGTATACAATATAGTAATAATATTCACACAAAAACCAAAAAACGATAATACGTATTAGTAGAGTGCTACTAATACAAATACTAATTATGGTTAGTATAAAAACAACAATGCCAAATCAAAACACAACACACCTCCCCGGCAGCGGCGCCAAAATGATGTTGAGTTTTTACCACCCTTTAGGAAAAGGATGACAAAAGTGGCAAGTATTAAGTGTCGGTTTAGGTAAACCAAGCACTAATGACCAATTAAGTTCGTTCTCAAGGAGGCTAGTGTGTTATGTGTGTAATGATATGGATTAATTTGTGATTATATTTGAGAAAGAAAAATAGAAAAGGGATTAGAAGAGAATGACGGTTATCAAGACGGATTAAACTAATTCTAAAAAGGCGTACACGTAAAACCCTAAAAACCACCAAAATTAAAATCTTAACCTAAAAAATTTCTAAAAATTACCAAAAATCCCTAATAATATTATAAGAGTTTAAAAAAAATCAAAACTTGCAAAAACCTTTTAATTAATTAGATAATGACTTTTTAATGCTAATTAAAGCCCTAAAAATCAAAATTAATTATTAAAAAGCCCTAAAGAAGATTTTCAAGTTTGTAAACCTCAAAAATACTCTAATTAAGCTAAAAACTATTTTTCAAAATTTTAAAACCCATTAAAACTATTTTTAAACAATTAAAACTCCTAAAATCAATTAAATCTTAAATTAATTATAGAAAATAATTAAAAGACCTAAAAAATAATTAGAAAGTTGCAAAAATCCTAATTAAGTGTTTAGAACCTAGGAAAAATATAAAAACCAAGAAAATCAGACTTTTAATTTTTAATAATAAAATAATATTAAAATAATACTAAAAATCCAAAATTATAAAAAATTCTAAAAACTTGCAAACTAGCTTAATTTAACCTAATAAACTCAGAAATGAAAGTGAAATTACCTAAATACCCCTATTGGGCCTAGAAAATGGGCCAAACCCAAAACAGTCCCTTATTGGGCTTAATTAAGGCCAATAAGAAAAAGTGCTCAAAATAAGCCCAAAAAGCACAGGTTGACTCAAATTTTGATTTTAAACAACTTTTTCCAAAGGCCCAAAAGCTGAAAATGTGAAATAAGCCAACTTATAATAAGCAGCTTATTCTTAATGGGCTTTTTGGCCCATTAAGCTATAGGCTGTTGCCATAAGCTAAAATTTTACACACAAGCTTCTTTTGACCTAACAAAGACTTCTGCAAAAAGAATTTTCAAATAAGCCCACTTAATAAGCCAGAAACAAGTCACAAACTTATTTACAAAACGACAAAATAGTCGTTTTTATGATCTAGACCACCTCAGAAGCTGATTCAAGTTGCAAAATGTTTCTTATGACCAAACTAATCTTAATAATCAAAAACCTACTCAATAAGCACACTCAATAAGCTGGAAAATCAAATAAGAACTTATGTTAAAAGTCAAACAAGTTGGTTTTCTAGTAAAAAGTCAAAGTCAAAGTCTCATAAGCTCCAGTTTACTTGAATGGGTCAAATAATGAAGATCTATCACAAAAAATAAGTTGTTGCAAGTCAGAATAAGCTAGAATAGCTTATTGATAAGCTGATGACAAAATTGCACTAGCAGGGGCTAGTTTTGGATGTTGAGCAGTGGAAACTTTTTCCACTGCTTGACTATTTTGACTTTTTGTCTTTAGTGACTTTTTTGGAGATTCAGATTTCACAAAGGCACCCAAATGATCTTTGGATCAAAAGGAGCCGATCACAATCAAAATAACACAATCACTAACACCCAATGGATACAGTTTAATCAATCATTCATCAGACATGATACAGACATGAACATTAAGCAGTTTAGCACTTATGAGCAATTTTAGCACAAATCAGCCAGCCAAATTCAACCAAATGCACACACAAGCTATAATAAACTCCAATAAGCAAGTCTAAACAGGTTTCATGCACTGGTTCAAAGAATTAAGCAAGATTCAAGCAATGAAAGTTACTGATGAACACTAACACATGCAGTTTTCTACTTTTGTTGATGTATTTGACACACAAGCCAATTTCAACACCTCAAATCTTTCAAACAGGTTATATTAACTTTGTTTAAACCACTTTTATCCCTAAGCATGCATACACACTAAGTGTTCCCAAAATCCTAGGTCAAAACAAGCAGAAACAAGGTCTATATAGCAGATTGATTAATTCAAGTGTTCAAACCCAAAAACTTGCAGCAAAACACTCTCAAACAAAGGTATAACAGATACAAAGCATAAACAACAACTTCCCTTAACACAATAACAAGTTACAAGCATAAACCAGTAGTCCCAAACACCCCTTTAACTTTTTCAAATCAAAATTTTCAAAAGCACAATGAGATTTCAGGCCAACCAAGCATCAAATAACACTCAAACAAGTATAATAAACAGATTCAAGCAAGAACAAGCCACAAAATTCACAAGAACAACAGTTTCATACAAATATCACCAAAAATCACAATTCAAGCAGATTTTGAGATTAAGTATGCAAACCTCATGGATGTACATCCACACCCACGAATTTTGAGCTTATGTGCTAGCAAGAACAAGCACAAGCTTCCACAATAAGCCTGCTAAGATTGAACAAGGGTTAAGCACAATATCATAAAAATCAGAAACTTTGAAAAACTTGATTAATGCAAACTTGTTACCCCACACTTGATTATCCCCAAGTTATAAGCCTCACCACACCTTAACCAACTCAGTTAGGATGCTATGATCAGCCCTATAGCCCAAGAATTCCAAGATTGAAACAAGACTTAGCAAAATATCAAGAAAATGAGGAAATATGCAAACTTTTGCACACTCCTCTTTGAAAAACAGGTTTTGAACTTTAAGAACTAACAAGCATATAACAAATGAAAGCAGTAAACAAGATTGGCCAATGACTTTTCTTCTAGATTTCAAACTCAATTTCATTAACTTAGAAATAGGATTTACAGAAACTTGAACCAAGGAAAAATCAAAAGCAAACTATTAATGAAGCACCCTAAGGCCTTTATATAGGCATACAAATGAACTATGAAAGCTGAAAAATGTGTAACCCTAGCTAATGAAGTTCCCATTTTGCCCTTTGAGTAGTTTGAACTTTGAGGATCATGTGACTGATTTCTTGGCTGTTTGTGGAGCTGGCAAGCATGTGAAGTTGATCAAAGGTCTCCAATAAGCTTAACTTTCAAGCTTTGTTTTGGGACGTTGGATGAGGGCCTACTGTTTTGGCATCTTCTCCAAAGTGAAAAAGCAGGGGAAACATGTGACTTGGTTGATGATGTGGCAAGCTATTTTAAAGTTGGGATGTGATTAAGGCCACCTTAATCAGAAATCTGCACTTTATCAAAGCCTAATTATGACAAGATTAAGAAAACCCAAATCAGCTTAAGAACACCAAAAACATGTTTTTGATCTGTTTTTGTTTTTAAATAAGTGTTAACCGCCTAATTTAAATAATTAATTAGTGGTTAGTTATAACAGATTGTGAGTAGGAAGTGAGGTGGCGTTTTGGTGGGTTGTGATTGGAGGAGAGGGGTGAGTGGGACACGTGGGAGGTGTTGGTTGGTCTAGGTTAGAATCTTGTCTGGCCAGCTTTGGTCCTTCACTTCCTTTCTTCTTGTGTTTTCACTTCTAAACTCTATCAACGCCCATTTTCTTCTTTGTCAACTTTTGCATCTTTACACTTTTGGCCCAAAAACTTCTACAAAGTGAAATCAGGGGTATTTCTTGCCATATTTGAATTCTTCAAGGGCTGGTTTGGTATTTTCTTCAATGATAATGGTCTAGACTTGCAATATTGACATTTTGGAGGACTGAAATTGCCAAGTCTTGATAATTGAGGGACTATTTTTGCCAAATGTTGAAAGTTGAGGGTCCTTTGTGTAATTTTGAAATTTTCAAAGGACCAAACTTGTTATTTCTTGTACTTTGAAGGACTTCATGATGTATTTGACTTTGTGGATGATATTGGTTGACAATTTAGCTTTGTTGAGGGGCTAAACTTGCCAATTCTTCAAAGTAGAGGGTCCTTTTTGTAATTTTGACAAACTTTAGGGACCAAACTTGTAATTATGAGGATACAAGGGTATAAAGTGTCAATTCTTCATAATTGTAGGATCCTTCTTCATAATTCTTCAAATCTTCAAGGGTTGATTTTGGGAAAGTCTTCATTAGGGCTTGGTTCATTGTGCGGCTTCATTTCCCGTGTTCGTTTTTGCATGATTCTTGTGATCTTTTGTCATTATCTCAATATCCGTACCTAAAATACACAAGCAACAAACACAAGCATATATTTGGGTATTTTGATGATATTTAATGCATTTTAAGCCCTATATGGAAGATGAGACTATGTATAAAAGCAGTCTCATCATCTACCCTAGGACTTCAAGAGCTGCGTGAATTATGATTCGTATATCGAACATCATGAAATGTCTATCAAGTGAAAATCTGATTTCTTCTTGATGAAGTTTAGATCGGCGAAAAGTTACATTCATAAAAAACCCGTGAACATCTTGGATAGAGAAAGTAAGTCAACATTAAGCCTGATCTTATTCCCGTAGTTATGTTTGATGAAACTCGCGTATTATAATGAATTACACTTGTGAGAAAAGACCGAATGTGGAGGAAATACCCACATGGCTTTAACTCTATAAGAAGCGAATAGTAAGGTAAGATGATCTTTGAGGACAAAGATCCTGTTTAGGGGTAAATGCTGTGACAATCTGTCAATTTATGATTGATATTTTATTCTCAATATTTATTTGAAAATATTAATTTTAATGTTATATTATGAACTCACTTATTTTTGGGAAGAAATTTGGATTTACGTCTTGAAGTAGCATCGACTACGTCTAAACCGGAGGATTCAACGTTACGTGCTTACGTTTACATACACCGTTTTGGTGACAGTCCGACCTTTCATAAAATAAATTTATCCGTGAATATTATTTTGAGATTTTAAATTTGTGTTGGTTCACAAACTCAAAAATTTACGAGAAGAGATTAGGACTTACGATTTTAATTTAACGTCCTTTACGTTTTCGAACTCCGTTTTTGATGAGACAATTTTTATTAAATTCGTTTTGTGTCTTTGATTCATAATTTATAAAAACGTTTTTCGTAAAACGACCCGAGGGCACGCAAATCGAGGAAACTAGAACCTGTAAATTAATGGGGATGGAACAAGTACATACTTGTCCCACCCCCACACATGGCTAAACAAAGCTAACAACACCATGTGGTGTCAAGCTTACAAGATAAGCTAAGACACATGTCTTAGTTTACTTGTAAACTAGCAACCAACATCAAAACCACCACCTCAAACCATTTTCATTCATTTCAACACATGCAAACCACTAAACACTCTCCTCCCTCTCTCTAAAATTCGTCCCAAACTCATCCAAAACAACCCCCATTTGATCTTGATTCAACCATAAATCATATGTATAATTTACATATGATGAAAACCCATTGAAGTTATGAAGATTGGAGGTGATCTTAACATGTAAAAAGGAGTTTTCAAGGGAGTTTGGGGCTGATTTCTCAAGAAATTTTCATGAAGAACAAGGGCTGATTTTTGGAGGAATCTACAAATACTTGGTGATCCTAGAAGTGGTGTTGATATCTCATAAGATTGGTTAGCCAAAACCATGTCTTGTTCATCCAAAAGCTCATCATTTCATCACTTTGGTGGTATAAAGATTGTTCTCCCCATCCTCTTGTTATTTTGATTATGTAATCATGTATTTTATTTTTTATTTTATATGTATATGATGAATATATGATGATAAAAATGTTGTGTGTGGATCAAGTGTTAATAAATATGATTAAAGAGATGAAAAACCATAGGTAACAAGGTTAAAATCTTGCTAAATATGATGGCTGTATAAAAACTGTAAGTAACCAAACGTTAAACTGATAAAATGGCATGGTGGAATCAATTTACAGTAAGTATTAGATGTCATACACATGTGAGAGTTGGCCATGCAATGGAATCATCAAAATGAGTGAGATATGATCAAAACAAGTTTAGAATACAAATCTGAGTTCACTGTTTTGGGCGATTTTTAGAAAATACTTAAAGGATGATTCAACAGTAGCTATAGAAGAGTTAAATGGAGCACATATCATGTAGTTTATTTCATAAAAATTTGAGCTTCTATCTCCATATAGAACTCTAGATATGGCTGTTTTGGTGAACATGAAACTAAAAATCAGATTTTTAAAGAATTAATGTTTAATAGTATTATATAAGCACTCAACTAAAAATAGTATAAAATATGAATTAAAACCCACTAAATTATATAATACATTTATATAAATATGTATAAGGATAAATAAATGAACATTTTATAAAAATGGTAGTTTGATAAGTTTTATAAGTTATAAAACTATAAACATGATTTTTATGACTTTTTCGGCTATTACCGTAAAATTAACGTTTTTGTTAAATAAAACTTAGACGGTTGAACCCGTCTAATGTAAACTTTTATAAACTCATATACTGATATATAAACATATATAACAAGTAAAAACCGATAAAACCCGAACTATAAAACATACGAACATTAACGGGCTAAGTTAACGTTATTGGACTAATAATACAACAAAATGGGCTAAAACACTTATAAACTTATTTATTGGGCTTAACCCATTTGGGCCCAACATGTAAAGTATAAATACTGATAATAAAATTATAATTGGACTAATGAATAGTATTGGGCTTATAATAGGCTTATTGGGCCTAAAACATGTAAATAAGTAAAACTAGTAAACTAGTACAAAAGTTACCAATACATAACACTATAATGAATGAGTAAAAATGTATAAACCCACTTGATCATCATCATATATATAAAATCATCATATGTATACATAATTGTTATTTTTATAAATTCATTGGACAAGAGTCTAAGACGAGTATTATTTGTCTAGGTTTCCGTGATTGAAGCACGTACCGTACATCCGAATTGCCGATAACCCGCTTTCCCACATCCACGTGAGTTCTTAGCCTCGCACTCTTTTAAATGTTTTTATGAAATATTTTATAAACCCGTGAGGGAGATAACATGTTAGTTTTTATAAAATAGGACACATTTGTCCCGATTGTTTGTTTATTGATTTGGACCCAGAAGATTGTATGACCCTATGAATGATTAAATGACCCGATAGATGAAATAAAATGGATTATTAAAGTTAGGTTATGTCACTAAAAGTCCCATTAGCATGAATTGTGAACTACCGGGATTTGGTAGACGCTTATGCATATAATAATACCATTTAGGGACGATCACCCCAGTTCGCGCCTTGACGGTTGATCCCCGTCGTGCCACATTGATTGGTAAGTGAATTTATGTATGAGAAGATTTCCATAGCGTGACCTTTGTGACGACACGCTAATTTAGATGGGCAAATTGAGTTTCGGGCTAGCTACCCGTTGTTTGGTTTAGTAAGGTAACAATGTCATGCGGCTTATAATAATCCAATTAACGAAATACTGCTATACGCACCGAATTACAATATATTGCCTGACTAGCAATACGGGGTCATATTATTGATATTATGTTTGTGTTTTGGTTTTCATGACCATATTCATATAACGGTTTTTATTTAATCTATACAACGTTATAAAACGTATTGTATGATGTTTTTACGACATTGGCTCGTATAATGATTTTTAAGGCAAATGCCTATATTATGATTTTCGATAAGAATTTGTATAAAAATGACTTTGGCTATTTTATGGCCTATTACAATGATTTGTATGAAATGATTTTTGGTAATAATTTTATACCAAAGTTATATTGATGGAATTTATTAAACTCTATGAATTCACTCGGCGATATCGCTGACCTTTTCTTTTAACATGTTTTATCTCAGGTACTTGAAGGTAATTCTCGGGAAGACAACAAGAATTCATGGCCCGCACTTAATTATTAATTTCCATTCAAATGCTTTGTAAAACCTGTATAAAATACAATGACTTGGGACCTATGTAATTTTGATATTTATGAATGGAAATGCTTTTATTATTAAACGACGCGATTTTTAAGCGTTGTCTATGATGTGAGTAATGTGTTATCCCGTAACACCAACTAGTCTTCCGCTGTATTGAGTTGTATAAATTTGGGGGTGTTACAGTTTATACTGAAGGATGAAATATCCGTACCTTGTGTCCAGTAACTGATTGAAGATGAACAGACGAAACTCCTACTCTGAATTCACGTGAACTACATGAATAAAGGACGTGAATAAGCTGTCTGATTACTATATACTTTTACTGGTTCTTATTATTCTTAACTTGGTTTACATGTTCTTGTCTTGTTTTACGGTTTCGTGTATAATCTTGTAATTATGACTGTTTCATGTATTTCTGATTAATGTATTTCATGTATTCTTGTATCATTATACGTTTAGTATCATAATAAGTAAATTTCTAAAAATAGCAGGTTTCCGAAAATAAAAAAATTTCCAAAAATAGAAAGTTCCCTTATAATAATAAGCTTGACTAATACGTCCAAAATATAAGCTAGTGCTTAATATTCATAATTTATAAGTCATGATGCCATAATAGTAAAGTTTATTAAATTAAATACTTTAGGCTAAAACTGATTATTAATTAATAATAATGCATGGTTTTATTTAATTAAAACTTTACTTTAGCTGAGTAATTAAATTAAGGTATGGTTTTAATTTAATTAAGTCTAAATAAAATACTTAGGTTAATTTCATGAATTATTACACTAAATAATCATAACCTAAGTTCAATAGTTAATTTAATTAGAACATGTACTAAATTAATTAAATTAACCAAATGATTTAATAAGCAACATGTGTACCTGAGCCCCAAAACCCGAGCCTACCGAGATACCCATCTTGGTCGCACTAAACAAATAAACAAAACACCAAGCCAATACCAACAACCGGCGGCTGGGTTTTTTCTGTCGGCGGCCAGCAGCCTTGGCTTGCTGCCAGGTTGCCATTGTTCGGCCAGAGTTCCCACTGGCTAGCCAATATTCCTCCCTGCCATGCACATAGATCCCACCGAGAGCCTTATGGCTCTCGGTTCCCACTACTTTACATCCAAACACCCTGGTAACAAAACAAAACACCCCTTGATTGTCTTGGTGTTGCTGCCGTCTATAGCAAAACCACCACCGCACGCCTTGTGGGTTGCGGCTGGTCTAAGACAACCACACCGAGACACCCCTTGTGTCTCGGTTTTCGTGAAACCAAACCAAAACCCGACCACGAATGGATTGATTACATGTTTTAATCATATATACATCATGTGTAATATAACATACTTGATTGATTCAAGAAATAATAAATAAGAATGAAAATAAGGATTCAAAAGATACCAATGCGAATTGATTAAGCCTTAAGAACACACACACAAATTTGTATCAAATCAACACTCAACAAAACCTTTTCTTTTTTCTTGTTCTTTTCTGCCGACGACTCCAAACCAACAACCCTAGTTCCTGTTTGTTTTATTTTGTAAAATGGAGTGAGTGTAAACTCCCTAGTTGTTTTACTTTCAAATGGGATGGGCTCCAAGCCCATCTTTCTTCCTTTTTTTTGATTTCGCGGCCCAAACACTAAACACACATGTATTCCTTTTTGTTTTTCGACTTTTACTAACTATCGTGAGTTAAAATTCGTGGCGAGAGTTCATGTTTATTCTGACATTATTTATTATACACGAATGAATGATAATATACGATAGACTTGGATACGATCATTAATTATTCTTTTCCTGTATTAAATTAATGTAACGTTTAATTTAAATTCTTGATTTCGTGTAATAACGTATTCATGGATTTTAAACGGGTTTTACAATTCTTCCCTGAAAAAGAACAATTCGTCCTCGAATTAGAAACATAATAATGATGCGGGTTTTACACCGGGAGTGTTTGTAAATGGTCGACTGGGTTTAGCTTGAAATAGGCCGTATGGACTATATCAGTAGAATGGAGTGTTGTAATGTGTAATTCTGTATATTCAACACCGAAAAAGTAGAAGAAAAAAACAAAAAGCACATGTTAACTTTTGACGTGAACCTAGATTCTACTTGTTGAACTGGCCATATAAAAGGCCACTTTTATTGTAGTTGTGTATAAATTAAGTAGACACCACACGATCTATATTACATGTCATATATTCTTAGACTTATTTAGCCTGCCTTTTTTTTCTAGTGAATTTTTTTATGTCAAACTATAGTTACTTGAAAAGCATTTAAGTTTTACTTATCATGAAAGTTAGCTAAGTAAAATATATACAGTGGGTCTTAGTTCAATATATGTACAAACTCGTGTGATTTAGAATAATGCTAGTTATTGTATAAAAGTCAAATATAAGTGATCTTTTTACATCTTGTCAAACTCCAAATGTACAATTAGGATTTAGGACCTTTTTTTTTCTTACTATAAGATAATTAACAGTCGATGTAATATATTTATTAATAGAACTACCCGTATTAAATCAAAGAAGTTCAAACAAGAAAACGCAAAAACTGTTATTTATACAAATTCTAAAATTCGGTATGGCACATATATATTTAAAATATTTAGTTAATGCATTATTTATTTAAGAGTGTAAATATGTTTTTATATTTCATAAGTTCTAATAAAAATGTATATTGTCCATTTGTACTATAGTTCAGACGTTTGGCATGTTTGGTATACTGATATGGATATCAATCAATGAGTTTCATTCTAATAATAACGTTTGTTTTATTAATTCGGACATCCAAAACAACAATGATTGGCGAATATTGTTTATGTTCCATTTCACTCAAAAAGATTAGAGATGAAATCTTTTATGCATGAGGGCCTTCTTTTTTCCTTTTTATTACTTATTATAAATAAAAGATATTATCATTTTATAGTGTTATGCAATGTTTTAAAATTCGGTGGTTTTTTAATTGATTTGGTCGAATCATCGGGTCACAGTTTAACCGGATTTTTTGGTTAAAACCGGCGTCCAGTCTCTCGACCCGGTCACGATTCAATCGGTTCAACCGACCGGGTCAACCCGGGTTTTAAAACACTGGTGTTATGTTTGTTTTTCAAATCGTCATTTCATATTTATTTTTATATACACAAAAAGTATTTTATTTATTGTCAAGATTGAATATGTCGTTATTTTTGTATTTTGCTTTTTCCGGTGCCATTGTAAGTAATAATAACAATAATAATAAAAGTTAGATATTTATATATCTAAAATAAAAACAGTTTTGATACCCGAATTTAATTTACTAAACAAAACAACAACAATTGGAATGATACATTTAAGGTGATTCATTATCATTCCGCTTTATACTCAAACTCATACCGATTGTGATTAATTGTAACATGCCAAACGCACCCTTACTATAAGGTATTTGAGACACATTATATATAAGACTTAAAATAAAAACATGTGTTGGCCACAAAAAAAAGTTATCGGATACCCGCCGCCGCATTGCGCAGGTATCCGGCTAGTAGACCTAAAAGGTGTGAGGATCTTAAAACTTAATTAGAAGCCTCAAGCTAGAAGCTAATCACAAATAGGCTAATCATATAACGCCATCTTGTTAACTACTGTGGTGAACTAACATTTATTGTATCTTTTTTCATGGTCTAATCTATAATAATCAACGTATATAAATGGTTTAGATGCAAATGTGTAGCTTTAGTACCCAAACGGGTAACTCTATAAAAAGAATAAGAATGCGAAGAGATTATATTACTTATAGTTTCAAAAAGAGAAATATGAGAAAAAGCCATAAATCAAAACATGAACAAGTCACATCCCCCCCTCTTCTTAAAAGAAGCGACGTCCGCGGCGCTTATTCCTAAACAAATGAGGATACTTGTCCTTAAAGAAATCCTCACGTTCCCACGTAAACTCTGGCCCACGTCTAGAGTTCCATCTCACTTTCACAATCGGAATTCTACTATGCTTCAACTTCTTAACTTCCCTATCCATTATCTCTACAGGTTCCTCTATAAAATGCAACTTATCATCAAGTTGAATTTCCCCCAATGGAATCACCACATCCCTTTCAGCTAAACACTTCTTCAAATTAGACACATGAAAAGTATTATGAATAGCCTTAAGCTCATCAGGCAGTTCTAACTTATAAGCCACCAATCCAATCCTTTGGATAATCTTAAATGGTCCAATATATCTCGGGCTCAACTTTCCTCTCTTTCCAAAACGAATCACTCATTTCCATGGAGATACTTTCAACATAACCATGTCTCCTACTTCAAACTCCAACGGTTTCCTTCTGTTATCAGCATAACTCTTTTGTCTACTTTTGGCAGATAACAAACGCTTCTTAATTTGTACAATCTTTTTAGTCGTCTCAAATATCATTTCAGGCCCAGTCAATTGACTTTCTCCTACCTCACTCCAACACACTAGAGATCTACACTTACGTCCATACAAAGCTTCAAATGGAGCGGCTTTAATACTTGAATGATAATTATTATTGTACGAAAATTCAACCAATGGCAAATTCTTATCCCAACCATTTCCAAAATCAATCACACATGCACGAAGCATATCCTCTAACGTTTGAATCGTTCTCTCACTTTGTCCATCAGTTTCCGGATGATATGTTGTACTTAAACATAACTCCGTTCCCATCGCTTTCTGCAAAGACTTCCAATATTCTGAAGTAAACCTACTATCACAATCAGAAATTATCGACAAAGGCACACCATGTCGACAAACAATCTCTTTCACATACACTGTTGTTAACCTCTCCATACTATCTGTCTTCTTCATTGGCAAAAAGTGAGCAGACTTACTCAATCTATCTACAATCACCCATATCATGTCACTACCATTTGAAGTCCTTGGCAAACCTATCACAAAATCCATTGTAATCTTCTCCCATTTCCACTTAGGAATTTCAGGTTGCACTAATAATCCAGACGGTTTCTTATGTTCAGCCTTCACCTTCGCACAAGTTAAACACTTATTAAAATACTGTGCTATATCTGCCTTCATATTCGGCCACCAATAAACTTTCTTAAGATCTTGATACATCTTGTCCGATCCAGGATGTATTGAATACTTCGACTTATGAGATTCATTCATCACCAAATCTCGCACCCCTAACGAATCTTCTTCAGACGGACACAACGGTAACCAAATCCTATTCTTAAAATACCTCAATCCATTTGGCCTCACTTCAAACAAAGGTTTCAACATTCTACCCAAATTTTCTGCCTCAACATTCTCTTCCTTCATACCATTAGTTTGGGCTTTCAATATCGCTGCTGTCAAATCAACACTTTCCAACATCGCCAAAGCTCTAACTCTTATAGACTTATCTCTTTCCTTTCTACTAAGTGCATCAGCTACCACATTCGCTTTACCAGGATGGTAACGAATCTCACAGACATAATCACTCAGCAACTCAACCCATCTCCTTTGCCTCATATTCAATTCCTTTTGATCTAAAATATACTGCAAACTCTTATGATTAGTGAAAACCACACACTTGGTTCCATACAAGTAGTGTCTCCACAGCTTCAAAGCAAAAATAATAGCCCCAAGTTCTAAATCGTGCGTAGTGTAATTCTCTTCATGCTTCCTTAATTGTCTCGATGCATATGCTATTACTTTCTCCCTTTGCATCAATACAGCTCCAAATCCTTTATGAGACGCGTCACAGTAGACTACAAAATCCTCAGATCCTTCTGGCAAACACAATATCGGCACAGAACACAACTTATCCTTCAACATACTAAATGCAGATTCCTCTTCCAATCCCCATTCAAACACTCGATTCTTTTTCGTAAGCTTAGTCAACGGCTTAGCAATTAACGAAAACTTCTCAATAAACCTTCTATAATACCCAGCCAAACCAAGAAATTGGCGAACTTCAGTCGGCGTCTTCGGCACCGACCAATCCTTAATTGCCTCAATCTTAGCAGGATCCACACGAACACCTTCACTATCAATCATGTGCCCCAAAAATTGCACTGATTTCAACCAAAATTCACACTTAGAGAATTTCGCATACAACTTCTCCTCTTCAACAATTCCAGAATTGTTCTCAAATGCTTCTCATGTTCCTCTTCACTCTTGGAGTAAACGAGAATATCATCAATGAATACGATAACAAACTCATCCAAATACGGCTTACATACACGATTCATCAAATCCATAAATACAGCAGGCGCATTTGTTAACCCAAAAGGCATCACTTGAAATTCGAAATGTCCATATCGAGTACGGAAAGCTGTTATAGGAATATCTTGTTCCCTAACTCTCAGTTGATGATACCCAGACCTCAAATCGATCTTCGAGTATACACAAGAACCTTGCAACTGATCGAACAAATCATCAATCCTCGGCAGTGGATGACAGTCAATTTATTAAGCTCTCTGTAATCAATACACATTCTAAAAGAACCATATTTCTTCCTAACAAACAAAACAAGCGAACCCCACGGCGACGAACTTGGTCTAATAAATCCCTTATCCATCAATTCCTTCAATTGATCAGATAATTCTTTCATCTCAGATGGAGCTAAACGATACGGTGCACGAGCAACAGGAGCAGCACCCGGCACTAAATCGATACGAAAATCCACTTCACGATGCGGCGGTAATCCTGGCAATTCCTCAGGGAAAACCTCATGATACTCTCTAATCACAGGCACATCCTCCAATTTCCTTTCATTCACACCATCATTACTTATATGTACAAGAAACACATCACAACCTGCTTCTATATACCTCATCATCTTTAAACAAGAAACAACTCTCAAATGAGACGTACATTCATCACCTTTCACAGTCAATACCCTATTCCTTAGCGGTATCTGAACTAATCTTTCTCCACAAACAATTACTGCACCATTACCAACTAACCAGTCCATTCCAACAATCACGTCAAAAGATCCTAATTCTATAGGCATCAAATCAATACTAAACACATAATTACCTAACTTCAAGGAACAACCTTTCAGTATAGAACTAGTGCTTACAACCTTACCATCAGCTAACTCCACATTATAACTAGTTGTCAATCTCACTGGTTCTCTATCCAATAGCTGACTGAATCTAACATCTACGAAACTTCTATCGGATCCAGAATCAAATAACACACTAGCATAATAAGCATCAAGTAAGAACGTACCAGTCACCACATTCGGCCCTTGAGGTTTGTCAGCATCTCCCATGACATAGGCTGGAGCAACAATCCCATCAGCAACAGCAGCAACATTGCCTCCATGTCGTATGCCAACCCTCGGACAGTTTCCTTGCTTATGTCCACGACCTCCACATCCAGAACAGTAAACTACCTTAACAACATTAGCCCCAGTGGCTACACCCTTGTTTCTACAATTTGCCATCTTATGTCCGGCCTTCCCACACTTGTTGCAAGCAGGTGGACAATTTCCAACATGATACAGATTACACCGACCACACTTCGGATTCACCTTGTTACCTTGATTTCATGTAGTAGCACGAACACCATCATTCCTTCTCAAATTGTATTGCTGATTCCTATTCGGTCCTTGGTTATTGTTATTACGATAACCACCTCGATTCTGCCCTTCGCTTGAGTGTGCAGCTTCCCACTTTCTCTTATTCCCTTCAGCAATACTATCCTTTCGATCCTGCAGCTTTACATCCATTAAAGCATGAGCCATTTGAATAGCTTCATCAAATGACTTGGGTTTCGACGAAGTAGTTTCTCCCTTGATATTACTAGATAAACCCCTAATATATTGCTTCATCTTCTTACAGTCATCAGCAAACGCATCAGGACACAACAAACATAAATCAGAAAATGTCCTTGTATAAGCTACAATATCATTGTTCCTCAGCACCAAATGCCTCAATTCATCTTCCAACTGACCTAACTCTTCCTCAGGACAAAACTTAGCAGTCAACAGTCCCTTGGTCACAGTCCATGTTCTAGCATTAGCTTCAACCAACCCCACAGTAGCTACTTGACTATTCCACCAACTCAATGCATCATCCTGAAAAGTAGCTGCAACAAATTTTACCTTACTAGCTTCTGAACATCCACTGATTTCAAAAGTACTTTCGATCTTCTCAATCCACCTCCTTAATTCCAATGCACCACCAGTACCACGAAATTGGGTAGGTCCACATTTCATGAAACTAGCATAAGAACATTCCTTCTGAACCTGCTGAACAGCAGCATTACCTCCAACTTGTCCCGCATCATTTCCTTATGCTTGCTCATCAGCATTACCTCCAACCTGATTTCCAACATTCCCTCCAACCTGACCAGCAGCATTCCTATTCTCAGCCTCTTGGTTCCTCGCAACACGTTCAACTTCTAAAGCTCTAGCCATAGCTTGCTCAATCATGGTATTAACAGTAGCAGTCGTCAATTTAGGCGGCATGTTTACAGGAAACTAACCAAACAACAATTTAGTAAAGTCAGAAAAATGCCTCCCAACTCCTTCCTGTAACCATAACAGAAAAAGAACAAGTAAGTATTCATATCAAGATAAGAAGAAGGATTTCTCTATCAAGATGTAACATGGATACTACATGCACCAATAACACAATTCACAATGAATCATTGACCAATCACACAAAAGAACTAATAAGACAAATCATAAGTTATGAAGGTAATTTTGGATTGCTTTGGAAAATCTCAACAAAATAGTGACAAGTAATGTCACTACAATCCTTCATCACAACAAACTTAAAAGTCATTAAGTTTCATCACAAACTAGAGTACGAATCTACATAAGTTCTATTACAACAAGGCCAAATAAAAAAAACATAAAGAACTAAACATCAGATCCCCGCAGCTTCTTGTACATCGGCTCGTCATCACTGCTGCTATCACCATCATCAGATTCTTCCTCCATTATTTTCCTTCCCCTTACGACTACCTCCTTCACTAGGCTTCACCAACACTCGAGCTTCAACCTTATTCGGCACATCACGAATCACAACACCTTGACTAGGAAAAGATCTCATCGGCAAACCCCACGCACTCAACCTTGCATTCCTTTCTTGCTCCCTACCCAACCCTTCAACTTGCCCACTCAAATTCAACACGATAGATCTCAATCTAACAACCTCATCCATTTTCCTTGCCCTAACAAACTCTGATCTCCTCACACTACCAACAAACCTGTCAAACTTTTTCTCATTCTGATCAAACCTCCTAATCACACGAGTCTCAACCAAATACTTTTCAAACAAAGCCCTATTAAACTTCTTAAGAAACTAGAAAATATCATCATAAGACCTAGGACCTGGACAATAAACCTTAGGAATACCATCATGAATAGATCGGGCACTAGCAGCCCTACTCGACTCAACAAGAACATCACCCCTAGCAAATGCAAACCCAGGCAAACTGCTAATATAAGCATCACAAGTAGGAGTCAAAGAACGAACAACAGGTCGCTGACAATCTGGAACAGTCTGTGGCACAACATTAACCCTTTGAACATAACTACCTTGAATCAACTCAGGCTCTGTCTGACCAACTGCAGTAAGTGGAATCCCATCATCTAAAAACTCAAAAGGCTCCTCATCGTCACTAGTACCAAAGTTATCCACTTCCTCACCATCCACTACATTATTCAAATCAATCCATCCATCCTCACGAGGTAAACCAACCATTTTCTACAATTATAAGGGTTCAAGGATACTTAAGGTCATCGTTAATAAAATAATAATTAGTATGCAATGCTCATGTAAATGTCATACATTATCCATGCTATGCAACACAATGCAAATGATGTTTATGCAATGCTCGTAAGAAAAAATATGATACTGACAAGCACTCAACATACTTTCAATAATTCCAATACAATGTCGTAGTATTTACTTAATAAATACTCGGGAAATCATTTCGGTTATGAGGGATACATCTACAATGCAAAACAAAACTAAAAGTGATCTTACCGGAGCGTTGAAGAGGAGTTGTGTGCTTTTGAAGAATAAATACTTTCGACACCAAAGTTATAGTTTAGGACAATTTTCAAAATCGACCTAGTTCTCTATAACTTGCAGCTCTGATTACCAATCTCTAACTCCCCCAATTTACATTGCGTAGCGGAAATACACAATTGGGTGCTAGACACAAGCATCATCACACAAGGTATATTGAATGACTCAAAATAGAGACGTTTACACAAAATATAAACATGATTTTCATAAATGGTCTAAAATACAAATTTCATCCCATAAGTGTACTGACACGACACCAGAGTAAAGCGTTTAGTCCCCATGGATCTCGACCAACAACCAACAAGTTTAGTACAATACATTAACATAAAGTAAATTGTTCAACATTAAAAGGTAGAAACAATTTAGACCAACATTCTTCCAAAAGCCAAGCCACAACCTCCACAGCAAAGCTCCATGCTCCATCACTTCCTATTACCTGAAATACATGCATAAAACGAGTCAACAATAATGTTGAGCGAGTCTATAGGTTTATCAAATCACATTTGAACATAAGAAGAAAATCAATCATAATCATTTATAGAATTGTCCTACACACAATCTATATTCAAGGCAGTAATAATAATGATATTATTAAACAAACATTGTATTTAAGCTCATGACATCGACCCCTTAACCAAATAGTCACCCACGCCAAATGCCGACATGACTAGAATAAAACCATTGCCCCTCTAGGGTATCAGTTGCTAGAATACCACAATATTATTCACGTAAAATTATCCTTCCCAGCGGGTTACTCATCGTAATGACCTGGTCTCAGATAGGGTGGTCAACCCAATAGTACTATCATTAGAATAAGCGGCTATTCCCGACTCACAACATCAACTCAAAAGATAGTTAACGGCTTATTAATTTAGGGTCTTTAGCAACAAGTTACTCAATACATTGAAATCAGCTTTAGGCAACATTTGGGTCCAACAATTACTCGTGACTTGTGTTCATCTATTTTTAAATAGCATGTATCCCCCTCGCGGGTATTAAAATCATTAAAACAAGTAGAAAGCGAGGCTATAGACTCACCTTAGTATAAGAGATCTAGCGAGATGATCGTCGATGATAATGGATGCCTTTCAAACACGAGAACCGCTACCTATCAAATAAGGCGCGTTCATTAATAATGACTCGAGAAATAAATCATACATAACAACATCAAACTCAAACTCATAAAGTCACGATAAAATCGAGAGAAAACGATATAAATAACTTCATTATACTTTACTACACACTTACTTTACCATTTTATACTTTTAACAAAGTCCGCTGGTACATACTACATGTACTAGCTTATTTACCCCTTTTAAACTCGTCAAACGTTTATGAAACGACTCGATAAACTAACTTACTATATATAGAAAGTCCTCTTACAAGTTTATCAAATGAAATTACTTTTAAAGTCCTTTACTCGACTAATTTTCAAACTACAAAATCTGGACAGATTTACATTAATTTTTCATACAACCGTTTTAACTTATTTAAACGACTCCGTTTACAAAACTGACACTCGGGTTTTAAAGTAAACTCAACCTATAAAATAAAAACCTCATTATCTGTAGGTTACATTTTTCAAAACATCCATTTAGAGTCCCTGAGATTCGATCCAAATATCGACAACAACTATATGTAGTGTCGATACTCGTCTCCCGGTACACAATCATTCAAAACATCATAACTTCGGGCTCGTTTGGAGCTAGAAGCTCTACCTTATATCAAATCGAAGCTAAGAAAATTATCTACAACCCTAGGCTATAAGTTAAGCCATTTTCAAAACATAAAAATTCGGATTTTACACTTTACTTACTGTTATAAAATGACTACTAAAAACTTGCACAAAATCAACTTTTTGATCAAAACCAACCATAGAAATGGTCATTTCTATACCCTAATATAATCATACATCAACCATAACATCAAAATCATAATCAAAATAAAAATCTTTAGATAAAAATGAAGTTTTTAACAAGATTTCTAGCAAAAACCACCATGGATCATCATAAAAATGCCATGCATGATCATAACTCCTACCTACCAACATCAAGAAAAAAACTTGCTTGCATGTAAGAATTTCTTACACCAATGTGATCCTTGAACAAAAATAAGAATGGGTCTATCCTTGGTTTAGCTTAATTCATCATAAATCTCAAGTAAAAATTGAAATTGTATGTATTTGGTGATGGTGGTGGGTTTCAGCAAACAAGAGAGAAAGAGAGAGAGGTGAAAATTTTTAAATGAAAAATTGTGTAGTGTGTGTTTGTTTAAGTTTTATATATAGTGGGGTAGGGACCATAGTTGCAATTTGGCAATAGTTGTGGCTAAAAATATAAATAGTTAGGTAAAAAGCGGGAAATAACTATTAGTAAATTTTCAATATATTTACGTGGCTCGGGTTTCATAAAGATACTTTTAAAAATTTAAAACGTACCTCAAAAATAATAATATCGACTCTCGACTCGACTTCACACGTCATTTAAAATAAAACCTCAAAAATGACAAAAATCAAACAACCGACAATAAGACGTAAAATATTTGGCATCCATCGACATCACGCTTGCTAATATTCCTTATACTTAATAAATATTAAATATAGACCTTCCAACATCGGTTTAAACTTAAACCTCTAAAAATAATTATCGTTCAAACTCATCCAAAAATTTCAAAAATAATCGTAAAATAAGATTTAGCAATGACCTCGGTTTTGGGTTGTCACACAAGCTGAGAAGAAAGTCGCTACATGGAGTGATCTCTCCTTTGAATCTTCATTTTCTAATTACCGTCATTTTTTTTCATCTAAGTGTCTTTTATTAGCTTAGCGGTGATTTCAAGATCTTTGATTTCAAAATCCCGCCGATCCCGGTACTATTCTCCGTGGGGTGTCAAAAGCCCGGACACTTAACCAATGAGGTTGGGACGTCCCGAGAAGAAAGCCGCTACATGGGAAAGGCCATTTTTGAATCTTAAATCTCGTCATTTTCGGTGAGTCTAATACCCCACTTAGATGATTAGCAACCATAATAAATGTCGATTTGAACGATCAAAACTTTGAAAATGAACACTCTTGCCTAGTCTTTTATAATCATAGGAGTGAAAAGTTATATTTACATAGGTTATTAGTATAAGAAGTGTTAGCATTTTGCCAAAACGTTTGCACAAGGAGTCTTAGCTTAGTTGGGAGTAATAAAAAGAGGATGACGATATTCATTCCCTGGGGACACCTAGTTTGCGTGTTTCCCGTTCTATGATCCTTATACCTTGAATAAAAAGTCGAGCATGGCGGGTCACTATGAATTTTTATTTTTAAAGCAATTTCGAATAAAGTGGTTTTAGAACTGTTTTTTTTATTTAACGTTTGTGATAATAGTTGCTTGGGGGCAAGCAACATTTTAAGTGTAAGGGTTTGTTAAACACTGAATTATTCGTGTTTTTAGTGCTAATATCCCTTCGTTTATTGCATAATAAATAGCATAAGTGTACTTTTAGTGCATATATCGTTTAAAATGTGCTATTTATGATTGTAGGTACGGATATGAAGAAAAGGAGCAAAAATGAAGCCAAAGAGCAAGAACAAGCACGAGAAATGGAAAGAACACGGAAAATCGAGTTTGACGGTGCATTCAAGTTTTATTGGGCCGGCCCGACACCATTTAAATGGGTCGAACCGACCCATTAATATATCTACAGCCACGCAGCCCAGTAGGCCCAAAAGAGAACAAAAGGCCCAGCAGCCCATTATTATGGACAATACTCTCATTTGAAGATCAGCAGGCCCAAAGCCCAGCAGTTAAGAAACACAATGCAGGCCCAATATGAAAAAGGAAGGAAAACCCAAAATAAAAGAAAGTTGAGGGATGCTTAACAGATACGCAGATTTTTTTATTAAGGGGGAAAAAATCTTCATTTTAGATGGGGAGGGTGGCGTAGAATGGAAGCTGCTTACACCACATTTTTATTTTCCTTCATATGCTGTGTCTCTTTATTTATATTAGGTAGGTAGGACAAATATTTCTATATCTTCAACTCTTATTGTAAGCTGCGTTTTATTTTTTTGTATTAGGAGGATAGATTCACTTTCTTTGTTTCATCTTACAGTCATGCGTTTTTTTTAGCCAAGAATAGCAGCATCTCATTTTGATGAATATATCATCCTGCGTTTATCTTATTTAGTTAAAAGAGCAATAGTTAGTTTTAGATATATGTTTTTCATATATTTTTATATGGGGAACGCAACATAGCTGTATTCATATATTTTTTTTCATTGTTTTTTTATTTCATAGGACACCTTCTTTCTTCCCTGTATTATCTTTAATTTCAAAACAGATTTGTAAGTCATACTTTCTGTCTATCGAGATACAATATATGTTTCGCCTTTTGTAGGATGATTAGTCACACTCACCCTCAATCCTGTTAATGCCATATGTACTCTGTCCCAATATTTAAAATTTGCAATATGTTAAATATCTTGAATTTCAGGAAAGTAGGATAGATGTAGATCAGATTAGGATAACTAATCAAACATTCCTTGTTTTATTTTTTATTATTTATTAGTCTTTTACATTAAATTGTTTTTATAAAAAATTGTTTTAGTTAAGTTTTAGAATTTTAACTAGTTTTTATAATTAGTTAAAAATGTCTTTTATCTTAATTGTCGTTAACCATTTTATGTTTTATGTTATCTCGGCGTCTCCGGTTCGTCATATGGGTTCGTTTCTTTTATCTTAGTCTCATCAGCTTAAGTATAATTGCTATTGTTACCTGGTTAATGTTTAGCTTTATCGTCATGATTATAATAGTTTTAATTATGCTTGTTTAGTTTAGCATCTTTATTGTCATTAGCATTATATTTACATATCTTTTGCTTTATATTCATAGTATTATTGTTGATTTTATAGTTTAATATTTAGTCTTTAAAAATAGTAGATTTAAATATAAAAAATCAAAACCCTTTTTATTCGAGCATCAAACTTGAGACATACACGCGGATTTCCATTCACACTTCGCCAGGAACTACGATAACCCTTCGGGTGTACGAAAACGACTCAATCAAGGGCTAATAGATGGAACAGGAGATTTGGTAGACAGATGACTTTTAATAGTAAAGACACAGCTGAATTTGACAAATCCAAGGTTGAATGCTATAATTGTCATAGAATGGGACACTTCATGAGAGAGTGTAGATATCCATGGAGTGATGATGATGGAAAGAAACCAAGACAGATTGTCACTATTAGGGACCCTGAGCTAAAGGCTATGGTCGCCATGCAAGGTATTGATGGCATTGGATGGGACTAGAGTTTTATGGCAGAAGATGTGGTAGAGAATCAAGCTTTGGTTGCTGAAAGGGAAGAAGAAAAGCACGTTCACTTTGCTCTCATGGCTAATTCCTCGTCTTCATCAGATAATGAGGTATATGATGATGCTTTTCGTAGTAAAGGTTGCAGGTTAAACACTGAAAAACTTAACAAAGAAGTTTTAGACTTAAAATCAGATGTTTTTGATGTAGAAATTAGACTTGTAAACTATCAAAGGGGACTTGCACAATCTGATAGAATGGTAGAGGAATATTAGAAAATGGAGTTTGACCTAAAAGATCAATTTAATGTTTTAACTAGAGATTTGAGAGTCAGTAATGAAGCTAGAAAATCTTTAATGAAATATAAAGCTGACTTACAACTTCAGTTAAGTGAAGCCATTAAAGATAAAGAAAATATAGGGCTTAAAATTGAAAAGTTTGATAAAGTGATTTATTGATTTTTTGTGTGTGTGTTCGTACTCGATTCAATTCGAATTGATCAAGGTTTAAGGTGGAATTATAGGTGTTAGTCACTAAAAGGGGGAGCTTGACTAACTAAGTTTATAAACGTTAAAGCTATTAAACATAAAAATAAAGGATGTCTAACCTCGATTGCTTGTCCAGAATGAATGCTGCACAGTAGAACTTGGTGAAAGAAACTAAAGGTGATTATCTATTTTAAAATAAAGTCAAAAACTTGAAAAGATTAAACTAAAAATTAAGACTTTTAAAATAATTGACAAAAGATTAAAACTTGATAAAAAGTAAATTTGAAAACTTAAAACTTTATAACAAATGTAAACTTGAAAATAACTGGAACAAAACACTTTTGAAAATAAACTAAGTATAAATGGCGGAAAATATTAAGGTTTGAAAATAATTCGTGAAACAGAAGCTAAAAATAAGTCGGAATGCAAAATTCTGAACTAATTCGGAATAGTAATCTCCCACCTAATTCAGAATATGGGATACTAGACCTTATCCGGAATGTGAGTTTTAGTCACAATCCGGAATGTTTGTAATGCACTTATTTCGGAATGTGTATCTTGCTAACAATCCAGAATCCGTATCTTGAACCTTATTCGGAATCCAGGTTGTGGAACTAATTCGGAATACCTTCCTGCATATAATCCGGAATAGGTGAATTCTTAACAATCTGGAATACCACTCCCTAATCTAATTCGGAATGCCAATGTGATGTAATCCGGAATCCGTGATCAATACGTAATCCGGAATGTGGGTCTTGTACGTAGTTCGGAATCCGTCTTCCTCATCTAATTCGGAATCAAATCTTCTTGACCTTATTCGGAATCCCAAATCTTGCACTCAATTCGGAATGCTGAATATAAACGTAATCCGGAATACCTGTCACACATGTAATTCGGGAAAACTTGTTTGCACGTAATTCGGGAAGAACAAATATGATATAATTCAGAATAAGGTAATCCACACCTAATATGGAATAATTGAAAACACAACTTAAGTCGGGATAAATGAATTCAAACACTGTTCGGAATACTAGGGTTTTCAAAATCCGAATTAATCTAAAATAAGCAAAAATCAAATAAGCACTTACCAAAACTTTAACCGAATCAAATTTTAGAAAAAGCTAATAAGACACAATTTAAAAACTTTTAAAAACACTAAATAATCAAATTATTTAAAATCAAATTTTTATAAAAATATTAATCTACCAAAATCAACTTATTTAAAAAACTAGAAAACATAAAAATTAAGCAATAAGCACAATATTCTAACAACCTCAAACACACCAAATCAATAAGCACAATCCAATAAGCAAATCAATCACACATAATCAACAAGATTAAACCAACTACATGATTAATAAAGCAAAATAATAGATTATGATTAAGAAAGGTAGAATCAGAATTAACTAAAAAGCTTGATTAGATTGAAGATTGAGATTCAAATTACAAGATTAAGATAAAAGATTAATAAGCTTGAAAGAAAAGCTAGAGAGAGAAAAAGTAAAACACACTCCTAATTACCTACCAAACTAAAAGTAAAGACTACTCTCCTAATGACATATTAGGAAACTATATATAGGGGAAGGTGTTGTTTCTTCTCTCTTTCTTCTTGTCTTCTCGTCTTTTAAATAACTCGTCTTTCTCAACTTTGTCTCGGGATTAGTCGAATGCTAACTTGAACTCGTCTTCTAATTTTCTTCTTTTAGTATACTTGGTTCTTCGACTTCATTAAACTTCCGTCTTTAGACTTTTTCTTTGATAAATCTTCAGAATAGGCTTTTGACTTCCGTTCTTCTTGCACTTTTGATATTTTGACTTCGTCTTTTGTCTTTTTCTTCGATAAAAGCCCGTGAAAGCTCGTGTTTTCTTCCTTTTTCATATTGTCCTAAAATACAATAAAAACACAGACCATGTATAATTCCGCCTTTTACGACATTAAATACACGTTTTGGTCTTGTTATTATTAGAAATAAGTGGTAAAAGGATAAGTGTTTTCACACTTATTAAATCCCCTACACTTGACTAGTTTAATGCCCTCATGCAATGCATTAATTTCAAAGCACGGTTTACATTTTTCATCATAATTAACCCACCTTGGCCTTTATTAAATACTAGACACTAAGGAAACTTAAAAAGATAGAAATATATACAAAATCCTTGAAGGAAGAACAAGTAAAGAGATCGAAGACTTACATTAGGGCTTTGGTTGTCATGAATGTTTATCACCCTCAAGTTTCACGTTCCCCATACCAAGGTTAAAAATGAGATCATTGTTATTATAAGTTAGTAAGCTAACACTCACTCATGTGGCTCAATTATTCACTTAGACTCCCTTATTCCTAGGTGTATCTCTTATATTTTATTATTGTCTTGAATGATCACAAGGATGCAGTGTGGACTTATTTCGATAATTTATTTAGGCTGAAAATAAAGTAGGACGATTTAATCAATAGTTAGCTAAAGGACAAAATCTTTTAAAACTGCTTCTCAGGAACTCATAAAGTTCATATCTTGGCATAACTCGTTTCACGATTTGAGACCTTTCTCGGACCGATATTTGGCAGTGACTTCATACTTCTAATCTTGAGAGACGTTCTTGAAATAATGGTCTTCTCTTCATAATAGGAATTTCTTCACTTGAAGTTTTTGAGAGATTCTTCATACTTGGACCTCGACTTCTTCATTTTCTCCAATCTTTATTTTGGATTTTGATATACAACGATCCGCCTCCTTTTAGGACTTGGATCTATTTATCCTCATACCTTGCTAGGGTCTTTTCGGATAGACTTCTCCATGATCTTTAGGGGAGTATTTGCTTTTCGTCGTGTGTCTTGATCCTTCATATTGATTTTTGATAAATGATTCTTCACATCACTTGGGAACTTTAGCAACAAAATGTAGCCCTCATGCCTTGTTAGGGCCTTTTCGGACTCGCCAATCTTCGCATCCCACTTCCATAAGTTATGCCTTGGCTATGAACTCTAATTAATACCGAGCAACTTTTAAACGATCTTGTGCTAGAAGCTAAGTAACTTTTCAAATCGTACGACCTTAGTAATTGCAATTAAATTTATTATCAAGCGAAGGGAGAAAAAGCTCATAATTAACTCACATAAATTAATGAAAGAAACCAAACTTATAATTGACTCTATCATCTCTCGTTCTCCACAATTTAAAATCTCAAGGAATGAGACTCGTGGATGCTTAGCCAATTAAATCAATGTTTTGGGTTTTCAAGTCATTTATAGGATCTTAAAACTTATTAGACTTTTTCAAGTTTAGAATTCGCATTTTAAAGTTCCCTTGATAAACGACTTTCTAGGATCAATTATAGGAACTTGCGAAAAGTTCTTGTTCTTAACCCGTAAGAGTTAAGACTTTCGCGTTTTAAAGTTCCCTATATAAAAGCCTAGCAAAACTTGATTTAAACACGTTAAGGATACTAGCTAGAGTAAACTTGGATAAGTAAACTCGGGTTGAGTCAAAAGATTCATGACATGCCTAATATATCAAAGACATCTAAACTCATTAAAACCATTTTATTTAACTTTATTTTTCTCTTTTGACTTTATTTTTGAAATGAAATATATAAATACGATGCGATAAGAAAAGGAAAGAACATAAAAGAGAATAAATGAAAATAATACTTGGCCAAAATAGATCAAAAATTTTGAAAAATGTCGAAAAATTAGATTTTCCGGTTAAAATGAGGACAAATTAATGGAAAAGCCCACTTAACTTCGATAGAAGTCCCCCTACACTTGATATAAACATTGTCCTCAATGTTTAAGCATGTGGGAGTAAACTCCCCTGCACTTAGGACATTGTACACTTTGTTTAAATCTTGCTAAGAAAGAGACAACTATAATGATTTCAATGTCAAGATATGAAATATTGAATCACAAGAGTTTAGGATAGAACCGGGAAGACGGGAACACGAGTCTCCAAATATCATCAAAAGTGCTCTTTGAAAGCTTTAATCCCTGCACATCATAAGAAACAAGACAACAAACACCTACATAGCTCCCCCTACACTTATTATGAAAACGGGTAATGGATAGATCATCGGGTTGCCTCCTGAGAAGCGCTTGTTTTTTTAACCGAGTCACGAGCCTGACTCGACCTAGAACTAATTCAAGGGAAACCTGGCGAGGGATGGAATCATCTCGTGTGAGATGTCCTCACCAAAGTACAACTTAATACGCTGGCCATTAACTTTAAAGTTTGGCCCATTTGGTTGAGATAGCTCAATGGTGCCATAAGGGAAGACTTTAGCAACGGTGAATGGACCGGACCAACGGCTTTTAAGCTTGCCCAAAAATATTTTCAACCGAGAGTTAAAGAGTAAAACTTGATCACCTATGTGAAACTCTTGGTTCTCAATCCTAGAATCATTAATGAGCTTGGTTTTCTCTTTGTAGATCAATGAATTCTCATAAGTGATGAGACTGTATTTATACATAGTCTCATCGTCCAAATCGGGCTTAAAACGCTTAAAATATCGTCAAAATACCCAAAAATATGCTTGTGTTTGTTCATTGTGTATTTTAGGTACGGATATCGTGAATTCACCAAAAGAGAACAAGATTCAAGCAAAAACGAACATGGGAAACGAAGCCGCACAAAGAACCAGACCCGAATCATGAATTTCCTTTGAAGTCCTTGAAGTTTGAAGATTTGTCAAGAAAGGTCCCTCAACTTTTGAAGACTTGTCAATTTTGGACCTTGTAAAACTCAAATATTACAAGTATGGTCCTTAAGTTTCAAGATATTACATCTATGGCCTTTGAAGAATGCTATTATTACACATATGGTCCTTGAATCAAGTTTGCAAGTTATTGTGCCATAATTGACAAGTTGTCCAAAGATAAACCAAAGGGAATGGAAGTTATTTGCTGCCAAGAATTCTGTGATCATCTTTTGGAACATGGAGGGGTTGTTTTGCATACTTCTCAAACCCATACCCAATACAAACCCGGTCTGAGCCCATTCCACCACCACATAAGCCCACCTATACTCCTTAACCCGACCCAGGTCAAAAGTCAGTCAAACCTCACTTAATTTTTAATTCGTTTTTAAAACAAATTATTAATATTAACTTTAAGCGCTAAACAGTCACTATTCCCCTAAAACCCCCAAATCCAGTCCCAAGAACCCTAATTGGGTTTTTGCTAACCCCTTCATAATCAAACCTAAATCACTCCAGAACCATAATTCCTTCAACCATAAACCAAACCCAACTCATAAAACACTCACCCGCGACCACAATGGGACCCCCCATGTGTCCCCTGCTTCTACAAAAATGGCAACTAACGAATCTTCACAGAAATCAAACGTTCCATAGGGTTTTCTTACTCCCAAAGCATAGATAAACGACCAAGATTGGTCAAAATCCAACTGGCAATCACATGAGGGCTTGAAGACCAGTTTGACCCAAGGGCAGTATTGGAAATGCATGAACTAGGGTTTTAGTTTTTTTTTCATCTTTGTATTATTTAATTCCTAGTTCTAGATTATTCTTAGCTCATGTATAAAAGGAAGTCGCCTGTGACTCCTTCATTTTGTTCCAGAATTTGTATTTTTTTTAAGAATTATTAATGAAAATGAACTTTTTTAAAACATTGCAGTTCTGAGTTCCATAGTTTAGTTTATAATTTTCATTGTGGTAATTTAGTTTAAGGTTTCAAAGAGTTTTCATTTATCAAGGATTTTCAGAAAATCTATGTTTTTTTTAAATTTCTTGAAAAAGGTTTTGAATTCAGTCCATGATGAAGTGAAAGTGGATTCATGAGACTGAATTCAGTTCTTGGTTAAGTTTCTTTCAGTTTCAAAGTTTGAGTTTAAAAGGTTTCTGTTTATCAAAAATTTCCTCAAAAATCAGTTTATTCCTATTTTTCTGTTTTTATCACCATCACTGTTTCAAAAGCTAAAGCTAAGCTGACTTGACAAATCAGGTTAGCTTGAACTTTTGAAGCTTGTATTTTGTTTCTTGGACTTTGTGGTGTTGTGCAGGTATAAGAAAACAAGATCCCATATTTTATCATTCTTTACATTTTCAGTTGAAGATATGCTCTCCCTTAGTCTGTTGTAGACTATCAGCAGGGACTCTCTACACTCATCCTATAAGCCCAAAAATAGGACCATTGGAAGGCATCAGCCAGGTATTAGGCTTGAACCCCTATTGGCTCTAGTTTTTTTACTCTTATGTGATATGTGGGTTTGTTCTTGATTGATTCGTGTTTGAACTGCTTAATGGTAGTTTAGGTGTTGATGCAAGCTTACTTCAGTTTATTATGCATGTTTAAGTAGATAGTAATCATTTTAAGTGATTTGGTATGCTTTGTTTTTTATTATTCCATTTTTAGAAAGCTAAGGGCGTGTTTGGGTTTGGGGTTTAAGCTAAGTGAACTGACAAGCTTGGGCTTTTAATCTGCCTAGACACACTCTCTTGGGTTAAGTTAGCTTATATTAGTCATTAGTTACAAGTTTGGTGTGTTTAAAAACATTTGTATGCTCAAAGGTGATACAAAATGATAGAAATTCAGTATGCCCTTAAATTG
The DNA here is from genome assembly GCA_025667525.1 of Glebionis coronaria. Lineage (NCBI taxonomy): Eukaryota > Viridiplantae > Streptophyta > Magnoliopsida > Asterales > Asteraceae > Glebionis > Glebionis coronaria. The sequence continues at coordinate 62,850,181 of CM046876.1, forward strand.
ACTGATTTTTGTTAATTTTGCTCATAAATTCTTGGAATCTGTTGAGGTTTAGTGAAATATTAGGTTTGGAATCAGATAGGTGTAGTTTGGTTGTGAAGCTTGTGAGTTTTGGCTTGTTAAAACACGGCCTTGTGGTCAATTGCACCAGACACTGTTCACAGACCCCAACATAGCCATACCAGTAACTGATTTGACCATTATTGTGTGATTTTTGCTCAGTGATTGTGTGTTTTTATAATTTTTGTGACTCCCCACAACCCAACTGGTTGTGGGGGTGCCAATCTTTGCCCATAAAACAAACTCAAGCTCAAGCTATAAGCCAAAAACCTCCCATACCTGTTTTTATACACTAGCAGTGGGAACTAAGTTGCCCCTGCTAGTGTGTTGGTTTGTACTGCTAAGCAAGAAGACAAAAACAAACCAAATGTCACTTTCATCTTCTTAGTTTTTTGTCTTTAGTGACCTTATTTAGGAGATAGACTTTCAAACTTTTTTCATTATTTTTCTTATTTAAATCTTGATTTTTCTGTTTAAATTATTTTTATGTTACTATTCATTTGATATTTTTTAGATTAATTTGCATTTTTAATTAACTTTTAAATAGGCTGTTTTTGGCATTTAGTGTAAAAAGTCATTATTTTTCAGTTTTAATATTTTTCATAGATTAAGAAAAATGTTTTAAGATTTTTAGTCAAAAATTATTTCACTGTTCACCTTTTAATTATTTTTTATAATTAATTTAGCTTAATTAGGGTTTTAATATTAAACTGTTTTGTCTTTTAGTGCAAAATTTTACATTTTTCAAACTTTTTCAATTTTCTACTGTTCTTTAGTATAATTTAGGATTTTTAAAATATTCAAATTATTTTTGGCATTATTTTATTATTTTTTTAAGATTATTTTAGTTTAAAAATAGTTTTTAGCCTTTTAAAAATAGAAAAATAGTTTTAAAAATTTAGGAAAAATACTTTTTAGTCTTTAAATAATATAAGTGAGTTATTTGTTCAATAAAATTATATTTTGGACATTTTGTTAATTATATTTAATTTTAGGGCTTTAATTAGCATTTAAAATTGAATATTTACTTAATAAAAGGTTTTAAAATATATTCGTTGGATTTTTATTCTTATTTATATTATTTTAGACTTAGTTTAATCTTTTAATTAATTTTTAGGTTTAATTTTAATTTTGTCGCGTTTTACGTAATTACGTCATCGTTTTACGTCAATGTCGTAGCGTAATCGTAGTAATAGCTCGTCTTTACTTTTTCTCTCTTTAAACCAAAAACGTCACTAATCCAAAATCTGATTTTATATAATTGGCACATTAATCCACACACCTCCTTCGAGAACGAACCCGCATTTATTCGGTTTTACGTTTTTCCTAAATCGTATAACTTAATACTTGCCGCTCATACGCGTTTTTCCTAACACGTGTACGAAAAACCTACATCAATTTTTGGCGCCGCTGCCGGGGAGGTGTTTAGTGTTCCATTACTATTAGTATCATGTTTGTCTGAGTAGTGCGTTTTTGCTTTTCAATTTTTGAAAAGCGTGAATATCGTACATACTCATTTTTGTTATTTTTCTCTATTATATTATAGTATCCAAATAAATCGTGTTTAATTTTCCTAAATTAAACACAAATCAATCATTTTACTATATTGTAGATATCCATTATTGGTTTTCGTTTTTATTGTGAATATATTATTACTATATTGTATCTACGTAAGAACAATAAATATACAAGTACTCCAAAAGCGTGAAAACGCAACCTTGATTCGGGATTTCATCACTCGATCATTGTATTCGAATCTAAAGCAAAAGTTTAAAGGCAAAATAGATAAATACTTTCGTGAGGCTTAATTTCAATTAACACAAACTATAAGGTGGGTATAAGGCTGTTGTATTTCACGACCTAAAGGAAAAAGGCTCTTAAGTGCTTAGCGCCGCCTCGTTTCCTCCGCTTGCTTGTGCGTGTTTTGAGAAAGAGGGCCAATCGAGGGTTTGCCGCCCAAGTATTATCTACGTATATTATATTTGCTTGTGTTTTCAAGATTAAACCCTCTTGAACGTTTTGGTGTTCCACCAACGTTCTAAAGTCATCGAAGGCGTTCACTCCACGTGATCGTTTTCATTCTTTGAGGCTCCTTTAATCGAGAAGATCGATTCGAGGGGAGATTTTTAGATTTGTGTCTACGTAATACACCAAAATCCAAAAAAAATTGAAAAACAATCAAAAACCAAAAAAATTGAAAAAATCGAAAAACCGCAAAAAGAATCTTCTTTGCTACCACCCATTCTACGCTTAGTGCATGCGCACTCGATCGAAGGATTAATCCAGTTCTAGCGAAGCTTCGAATCGACGCAATCGTAATCGAAGGAATCGACGACGTAGACGAGAATTAGAAACCGAAGTTCCTAATATCGTTGTTGAAGAAACCGTAGAGTAGATGACCGACAATCGTTCGATGATGGAATTGCTCCAAGCGCCCACCGAGGGTTATGGAGACGCGATCGTAATTCCCGCTATCGAAGCGGAGAATTTTGAGATTAAGAGCGGAATGCTTTCGTTGATCCAAGCTACGAAGTTTCGAGGTCGTGAAGCCGATAATCCTCACGACCATATTCGGAATTTTGATCGTCTTTTGGCCACGAGCAAGTTTAAGAACGTCGACACCGATGTCGTCAAGCTTATGCTTTTTCCGTACTCGCTCGATGGTGCCGCCAAGGATTGGTACGAGAAAGAGCCACCTAATTCGATAACTACGTGGAAGGATCTCGTTTCCAAGTTCGTTAATTATTTTTTCCCACCGTCTAAGACAACGTTTTTCAAGAACAAAATTACGAAATTTGAGCAAAAACCGAATGAATCTTTTAGAGACGCGTGGGATCGTTTTAAGGAATTGCTTAGGCAATGTCCTCACCATGGTTTTTCCGAGTTGCACCAAATCGATACGTTTTACAACGGTCTTAATTTTCAAGAACAAGATTCGTTGAATTCCGCCGCCGGTGGCAACTTTTTGTGTAAGACTCCGAAAGATGCATTGATAATTATCGAAAACCGATCCAAGGTTTACCAACTCTGCAACGCACCAAGTGTTGCCAATGTCGCCAATGTTAGTAGTTCTAATCGCGACATTGAGAGGGTTGATGCGAAAGTCGATAAGTTGACGAATGTGTTTACGTCTTTTCTCGTTGAGATGCAAAAGAAAGATGCTCCCGCTACGGTGAAAGCGGTTGAGGTTTCGTGTACGTTTTGTGGTGGACCTCATAATTATTACGAGTGTGCGGCTACGGATGGCCAAACGTCGAATGTGAGTGCGTTAAATGGAAACAACAATTTTCAAAATCAAAATAACACGGGTCCATCACAACAAGGCAATTATAACCAAGGCAACAATTTTCAAAACCGAAACAATTTTCAAGGAAATAATCAACAAGGAAATTTTTCGAATCAAAATCAAGGAGGTTATAATCAAGGTCGTAATCTAACTTGGCAAAATCGAGACAATAATCAAAACTCGAATTTTTCAAACAACAACAACCAAGGCAACAATTTTTCAAGTGGTAATCAAGGAAATTTTCAAAGAAACAATCAAAAACAAGGGAACTTTAATTCAAATCAAAATAGTTCGTCAAACGATTTTCAAAATTACATGAAAACGAATGAGGCTAATATGAGACGATTAGAGGGAGAAATTGGTAGTTTGAAAAACGACTTTTCTAATACATTGAAATTGCAAAACACGAAGATTGAGCAAGGGCAAATTGATATGAAAAAGATGTTTTCGGCCATTATGAACAAGTCCTCGGGTGCGTCATCGAGTTCGTTACCTAGTGACACCGTTGCAAATCCGAAGGAACAATGTAAAGCCGCCTCGTCTCGTGAGAAAGGTCGTGTGATTACCCCTAACCTTGAAGGATTTCGAGTTGTTCCTTATTCTCAACCCTCGACTTCTAAGACGTCTTATTGTTCTAAAGGAGATGGGGTGAACGTGGCGACCAAGGAAAAGAGTGCACACCCTCGTGTACCTCAAATTCCATCCACGGTTCAAAAAGAGAGTTTTGTCGACCTTACCAAAGTAACCCTTGAAGAAACTTTTGCATCGATACTTCTTAAAAAACCAAAAAGGCGTATGCCGAGAAAGGAAAAGGATCCGGGCCAATTTCTACTACCTTGTGATTTTTCCGAGATTGAGGGATGTTTAGCCCTTGCCGATTTAGGTGCTAGCATCAATCTTATGCCTCATTCTCTTTGGAAATTGATGAGATTGCCTTCACTTACCCCCACGAACATGACAATCGAGCTTGCAAATTGTACTCCACTTATACCAATTGGAATAGCCGAGGATGTCTATGTCAAAGTTGGAAAGTTTGTTTTTCCCGCGGATTTCGTTATATCCGATTACGAGTGTGACCCTAAATGTCCCATTATTTTAGGCCGACCATTCTTATCGACGGCTCGAACCGTAATCGACGTTCACGAGGGGAGACTTACTATGAGATATGGGGATGACAAAATGGACTTTTTCGCTAGAAAATCCCAAGTTTTTAATGATAATGAAAAACCAAGGTTTCAAAACCTAATGATTCAAATCCTAATGATTTCAAAATGTTCACTTTAGCGGAAAGAATGAGGCTTAATGCATGTTTTGAAAGAATTAAGAAAAACGGTTTTAAAGATGATGATTTTAATGATAAAGAATACGTGTACCTAATTCAAAAGGGTATGAGTAAATTTATTGATGAAAACTCACTTTGGGATGTTTTTAGCGAAACAAGTGAAACACCAATTCCGAAGGGCGACGTTAGTGCCATCACGACAAAGACCAATATGGGCTCGTCTTCACCACCTTCGAAGGACCACGTCTTTGAGGCTTCAACTTCTAACTCCATCGAAGTGCCTCCTTTGCCTAGCCCAACACCCGTTGAGGCTAAAGGGTTTATCGACATCGATCCTCTCGTCTTAGAAAAGTCACCTAAGCATAGTCATTCGACTTGTAAGACCATGGTTGTGAGTGCTCACATCGACTCTTTCTTTGACGATGACGATGGCGATTTTGCCGAGATTGATCACGTACTTCGAAATCCACATGCAATATTTGACTCTCCTAAGAAGAAACATGTGAAGTACGATGATTATGAGTTTGATCCCGAGATTGAGGAAATCATTGAACGAGAGCTAGCTCTTATGCCTTCACTTCCACCTACGAGTGAGGTTGATCTTTCCAAAATCGAGGATGAAATTAATGAGTTAGAACGTCTTATTTTCGATGACGAACCAACTCATGTGACCACCAAAAATCCAATTCTCGAGGAGTTACCTAATCAACACTCCTCAAATGAGAATTACGTTTACCACATTCGTGAGGATTTAACTTATCAACAATCCCCACAAAAGAATGATGGTTTCGTGCTTGATCGTGATCTTTTCGAGAGAGTTTCTAAGATACTCGAGGAGGGGAATGACAAACCGTGGTTTGACAAGCCTATCTTTGATGAAGAAATCGATGAGATCGACGTTCATGAGGATGACGAGTATGTTGACCCCGAGGGCGCGGTGTTCATTGTTGATCGACGTTTTGAGAATTTATACAATCCACCACCCCCTAACCGCGACTTAAATGTGAGGATTTTTAGCGCGACTAATTTTGAATTTGACATGCCAATTATATTCGACATTATTCAATCGGGTTTTCATAAAGAGTTTTTGAACGATGAAAAAGGAAAAGATTTTAAAAATGTTTTAAAAGATTTTTCTACATGTTTAACTCCGTCATCACCACGTTATATGAGTGCTACCACCTCGTCTACTCCTTTTGACGATGGTGTGTGTGGTTTTAGTGTGGGGGAAGCCCCAAATGTTCCCTCCCATTTCTCCACCGAGGACGAGATTTACGATCCTAGAATTGCTTGTAAAGGGAAATCTCGGTCTTCCACCGATGCAATAAATGGAAAACTTATCTATTTGCTTGGTGTGAGTCTACCTCGAGTAGTTCATTTTAGTGACTTACCCATTGCCCCACCCTTCTACTTCTTATCTCTTTTCTTCTACCCCTTTGGGGTTTTAGCATGCGTTGGAGTGGCGTTGTTTCGTCTTTCATCCGAAAACGAAGACGCTATCTTTGACCCCGGTATACATTTATCGGGTTTTTATAGTACTCCATGTACTTTTGGGCCTTGTTTATCATGTAAGCCCCACCAAAAATGACCATACCAAGATTATCCCTAAATGATCACATTTATGGGGATTCGAGTCGAGCTTTTGACTCGGTTATCAAAAACAAGGTGCCTCGTGGGGGATTCTCATGCTTATCCTTGTAAATATTATTGCTTTCGTAGACTAATGTAACGAGGGGACTTGTGCTCTTCCAACCTATGTTCCGTGGTTGTTTGTGATTGTGATTTATTAGGTTCATCGTCATCATTGAAGCCTCTCTTGTTCGTTTCACGGATCACTCGAGTTTCGATCGTTGCCTTTGAAGATTCCGATATCCGATGATATCCTTTTATGTTCTAACGTTTATCTTATTAGCATAATTCATAAACGGCTTTTAGGTTATTCATTTTACCCTTTCCATGCTCGAGATTAAGCATTCAACTTCGTCTCTAGTATGGGGGTGTTTACACCCCTAGACTCGAAACATTGAGGACAATGTTTAGTTTTAGTATGGGGGGGGGGTGAGTAGATACTTTACCTTGCTCACATCAACACGCTATCCAATTTTCATCTTTTTGTTATCATTTTATGCAAAATAAGGCTAAAAATGGCCAAATTTTAAAAATTTTCTTGTTTTTCATAAGTGTTTAAGACACGAATGTAGGTTTTCCGATGGTGAGAATGAGAGTAATTTTTGACTCGCTTGTGGTGTTGAGCACTTAGCTTCGATTCCTTAAGTTTTTTAGGCTAAGTCTCTTAAATGAGGACGAGAAATGATAGAGTTATTTATAAGTCTCGTAATCGTCACGATCTCATGTGTAGTAATTATTAGCTTATTCTCCCCACGCTTTTGCATAATAAATTTTTAATAAATATTGATTTGGCGGTTTAGTCACTATTGTTGGTTTCTAATTTGTTTTAGTAGCTTCCATGTAATTAAATTGGGAAAACATTAAGGTATCGTCAACGTCACGGTTTTGAAGTATTGGCACCCGAATAATCGAAAGTTTCACCTAATAATAAGATTTCAAGTGCTCACCTAAATTAAGCAAATATTTGAAGCTCACAAGGCCAAAAAATCTATGCCCAAATTGAAAGTGAATCAAGCCTTAATCTTCGAAGCTTTAAAGATCCAAAATTCACTTTAGCGTGAGGATATACGTCTTTGGCTAATAAAACCACCGATGAGGCGGATAATAAAAGGCAAGGCAAGACCGAAGTCATAATAAAAGCTTCATGGCGAAGTTGAATAAAAGATGGAGGTAAACCAAAGATAATAAGGCCCTTCCGTTAGGGGGCGTATAAAAGTCTTGGTAATAAGTCTCATGATCAAAACCGTTATAAAACCGTGTTTATCGATCCTTCTTGTTGAGTTAATTTTTTGACATCGTTGTCTATTAGGATGAATTATTAATTTAATGATTTTGGTTACACCGTTAAGTTTCTATTTTTAGACTTAATCTCTATTCACGCATAAGTCAATGATGTATCCTCGTGATCATTAAGACACAATAAAATATAAGAGATACCAAGTAGGAATAAGGGAGTTTAGTTTCGTAATTAACACTCATTAGATGTGATTGTGTTGCTAACTTATAATAACAATGATCTCGTTACACGCTTAGCATGGAATTGGGTGAAAATCGAGGACGACGAAATTATTTCTAACGAAGCATTCACGTGTTCTTGTTCTATGATCACAAAAGTCACATTCTCGTGATGAAAACAATACATTATGTTTAAAACACATGTAGTAGTTTATTTAAATTTATGTCTTCAATAAATGTCATCATAAAATGAATTTTGGAAGTGCTACGATACTTAATTCTAGCATTGCGTGGGGACACGACAATGGTTTAGTATGGGGGAGTGATGAGACTGTATTTATACATAGTCTCATCATCCAAATCGGGCTTAAAACGCTTAAAATATCGTCAAAATACCCAAAAATATGCTTGTGTTTGTTCATTGTGTATTTTAGGTACGGATATCGTGAATTCACCAAAAGAGAACAAGATTCAAGCAAAAACGAACATGGGAAACGAAGCCGCACAAAGAACCAGACCCTAATCATGAATTTCCTTTGAAGTCCTTGAAGTATGAAGATTTGTCAAGAAAGGTCCCTCAACTTTTGAAGACTTGTCACTTTTGGACCTTGTAAAACTCAAATATTACAAGTATGGTCCTTAAGTTTCAAGATATTACATCTATGGCCTTTGAAGAATGTTATTATTACACATATGGTCCCTGAATCAAGTTTGCAAGTTATTGTGCCATAATTGACAAGTTGTCCAAAGATAAACCAAAGGGAATGGAAGTTATTTGCTGCCAAGAATTCTGTGATCATCTTTTGGAACATGGAGGGGTTGTTTTGCATACTTCTCAAACCCATACCCAATACAAACCCGGTCTGAGCCCATTCCACCACCACATAAGCCCACCTATACTCCTTAACCCGACCCAGGTCAAAAGTCAGTCAAACCTCACTTAATATTTTAATTCGTTTTTAAAACAAATTATTAATATTAACTTTACACGCTAAACAGTCACTATTCCCCTAAAACCCCCAAATCCAGTCCCAAGAACCCTAATTGGGTTTTTGCTAATCCCTTCATAATCAAACCTAAATCACTCCAGAACCATAATTCCTGTTAGCCCTAAAATGTGAGCGCCATTTACGGAATTACATTAGTTTGATATAGCCACACACGCAGGGACTAGTTTTGTTAAGTTAGAATAGTTCGTGCGTGTCAAGGCTATATATACCCCTCCATACTTCCATGGAGGGGTGAGGCTTTTCTTATTTTGTGTATTTCCCTTTCTCTCTCTAAATACACACACTACATTTCAAGCTTTACTTTCTCTCTCTAAAATGTCTAAACATTTCTTTTATCCTCCCCGACCTCCGGATCACCTCTTGTTAGCTTGAATCTTATGGTATTAACAATTCCTTCAACCATAAACCAAACCCAGCTCATAAAACACTCACCCGTGACCACAATGGGACCCCCCATGTGTCCCCTGCTTCTACAAAAATGGCAACTAACGAATCTTCACAGAAATCAAACGTTCCATAGGGTTTTCTTACTCCCAAAGCATAGATAAACGACCAAGATTGGTCAAAATCCAACTGGCAATCACATGAGGGCTTGAAGACCAGTTTGACCCAAGGGCAGTATTGGAAATGCATGAACTAGGGTTTTAGTTTTTTTTTCATCTTTGTATTATTTAATTCCTAGTTCTAGATTATTCTTAGCTCATGTATAAAAGGAAGTCGCCTGTGACTCCTTCATTTTGTTCCAGAATTTGTATTTTTTTTAAGAATTATTAATGAAAATGAACTTTTTTAAAACATTGCAGTTCTGAGTTCCATAGTTTAGTCTATAATTTTCATTGTGGTAATTTATTTTAAGGTTTCAAAGAGTTTTCATTTATCAAGGATTTTCAGAAAATCTATGTTTTTTTTAAATTTCTTGAAAAAGGTTTTGAATTCAGTCCATGATGAAGTGAAAGTGGATTCATGAGACTGAATTCAGTTCTTGGTTAAGTTTCTTTCAGTTTCAAAGTTTGAGTTTAAAAGGTTTCTGTTTATCAAAAATTTCCTCAAAAATTAGTTTATTCCTATTTTTCTGTTTTTTATCACCACCACTGTTTCAAAAGCTAAAGCTAAGTTGACTTGACAAATCAGGTTAGCTTGAACTTTTGAAGCTTGTATTTTGTTTCTTGGACTTTGTGGTGTTGTTTAGGTATAAGAAAACAAGATCCCATATTTTATCATTCTTTACATTTTCAGTTGAAGATATGCTCTCCCTTAGTCTGTTGTAGACTATCAGCAGGGACTCTGTACACTCATCCCATAAGCCCAAAAATAGGACCATTGGAAGGCATCAACCAGGTATTAGGCTTGAACCCCTATTGGCTCTAGTTTTTTGACTCTTATGTGATATGTGGGTTTGTTCTCGATTGATTTGTGTTTGAACTGCTTAATGGTAGTTTAGGTGTTGATGCAAGCTTACTTCAGTTTATTATGCATGTTTAAGTAGATAGTAATCATTTTAAGTGATTTGGTATGCTTTGTTTTTTATTAATCCATTTTCAGAAAGCTAAGGGGGTGTTTGGGTTTGGGGTTTAAGCTAAGTGAACTGACAAGCTTGGGCTTTTAATCTGCCTAGACACACTCTCTTGGGTTAAGTTAGCTTATATTAGTCATTAGTTACAAGTTTGGTGTGTTTAAAAACATTTGTATGCTCAAAGGTGATAAAAAATGATAGAAATTCAGTATGCCATTAAATTGACTGATTTTTGTTAATTTTGCTCATAAATTCTTGGAATCTGTTGAGGTTTAGTGAAATATTAGGTTTGGAATCAGATAGGTGTAGTTTGGTTCTGAAGCTTGTGAGTTTTGGCTTGTTAAAACACGGCCTAGTGGTCAATTGCACCAGACACTGTTCACAGACCCCAACATAGCCATACCTGTAACTGATTTGACCATTATTGTGTGATTTTTGCTCAGTGATTGTGTGTTTTTATAATTTTTGTGACTCCCCACAACCCAACTGGTTGTGGGGGTGCCAATCTTTGCCCATGAAACAAACTCAAGCTCAAGCTATAAGCCAAAAACCTCCCAGACCTGTTTTTATACACTAGCAGTGGGAACTAAGTTGCCCCTGCTAGTGTGTTGGTTTGTACTGCTAAGCAAGAAGACAAAAACAAACCAAATGTCACTTTCATCTTCTTAGTTTTTTGTCTTTAGTGACCTTATTTAGGAGATAGACTTTCAAACTTTTTTCATTATTTTTCTTATTTAAATCTTGATTTTTCTGTTTAAATTATTTTTATGTTACTGTTCATTTGATATTTTTTAGATTAAATTGCATTTTTAATTAACTTTTAAATAGGTTGTTTTTGGCATTTAGTGTAAAAAGTCATTATTTTTCAGTTTTAATATTTTTCATAGATTAAGAAAAATGTTTTAAGATTTTTAGTCAAAAATTATTTCACTGTTCACCTTTTAATTATTTTTTATAATTAATTTAGCTTAATTAGGGTTTTAATATTAAACTATTTTGTCTTTTAGTGCAAAATTTTACATTTTTCAAACTTTTTCAATTTTCTACTGTTCTTTAGTATAATTTAGGATTTTTAAAATTGTCAAATTATTTTTGGCATTATTTTATTATTTTTTTATGATTATTTTAGTTTAAAAATAGTTTTTAGCCTTTTAAAAATAGAAAAATAGTTTTAAAAATTTAGGAAAAATACTTTTTAGTCTTTAAATAATATAAGTGAGTTATTTGTTCAATAAAATTATATTTTGGACATTTTGTTAATTATATTTAATTTTAGGGCTTTAATTAGCATTTAAAATTGGATATTTAATTAATAAAAGGTTTTAAAATATATTCGTTGGATTTTTATTCTTATTTATATTATTTTAGACTTAGTTTAATCTTTTAATTAATTTTTAGGTTTAATTTTTAATTTTGTCGCGTTTTACGTAATTACGTCATCGTTTTACGTCAACGTCGTAGCGTAATCGTAGTCATAGCTCGTCTTTACTTTTTCTCTCTTTAAACCAAAAACGTCACTAATCCAAAATTTGATTTTATATAATTGGCACATTAATCCACACACCTCCTTCGAGAACGAACCCGCATTTATTCGGTTTTACGTTTTTCCTAAATCGTATAACTTAATACTTGCCGCTCATACGCGTTTTTCCTAAAACGTGTACGAAAAACCTACATCAATAAGCCTCATTCATCAGTTCATTAAGTACATTGAGTTGTATTTTTCTAAGATTACCGGCTTTGGTTATGTCAAAATTAGCCCACTTCAAGGCCCAATAAGCGCTATGCTCTAACTCAATGGGGAGGTCGCACGCCAATCTGTACACAAGACGATATGGAGTGCAACCAATAGGTGTGTTATATGCGGTACGGAAAGCCCACAAAGCATCATCTAACTTATCGGCCCATGAGGCACGATGCGCTCCCACGGTACGCTCTAAGATTCTCTTAAGTCCACAGTTAGAAATCTCGACTTGACGATTAGTTTATGGATGACATGCGGTGGAAAGACGGTGATTGACACCATACTTAGCCATGACTCAAGCAAATTGATCATTGCAAAAATGAGTCTCGCGATCACTAATGATAGTACGAGGAACACCGAATCGAGCAAACAATTATTTCAATAAGTTCACAACCACCCTCGCATCGTTAGTAGGTAAAGCTTTTGCTTCAACCCATTTAGATAGTAGTCAACGTCTACGAGGATGTACTTCTTCCCTTTGGATGATGGAAATGGCCCCATAAAGTCGATGCCCCATACGTCAAAGATTTCACACTCTTGGATGAAATTTTGAGGCATCCCATCTTTATGTGTGATCTTGCCTTGTCGTTGGCAAGCATCACAATGCTTAACCATTTCGTGTGCATCACGATAAATGTTGGGCCAATAAAATCCGAAGTCGAAAACTTTCTTCGTGGTATAGTTAGGAAAAAAGTGACCACCGGTGGGTCCTTTGTGGCAAGCTTCCAAGATTTGTAAAGCTACGGGCCTGTCAACACACAGACGAAGGATCAAGTCCGCACATTGTTTGAAGAGATAAGGGTCATCCCAATAGTAAGTTTTCACATCCTTGAAGAATTTCTTCTTTTGTTGGGACGATAACCCTTCGATGAGAATTCCACCCGCCAAGTAGTTTGTAAAGTCATCAAACCATGGGTCTCATCAAGATTGGAGTTAATAGACATCAAGGTCTCAAGGGGAAAAGATTCATTCATCTCTTGGTTTGGAAGTTCCCATTGATAAGGATCCTCGAGTCTACTAAGATGATCCGCGGCTAGGTTTTCCGCTCCCTTTTTATCACGAATTTCGATTTTAAATTCTTGTAGGAGAAAAACCCAACGAAGAAGTCTTGGTTTGGAATCTTGTTTTGTTAACAAGTAATTCAACGCGGAATGATCAGTATACACAATGGTGGTGGAAAGGACAAGATAGGGGCGAAATTTTTCAAAATCATATACAACAGCTAAAAGCTCTTTTTCGGTTGTAGTGTAATGCAATTGAGCCCCCGTCATTGTCTTGCTAGCATAATGGATTGGCTAGAAATGTTTGTTAATTCTTTGTCCCAAAACCGCTGTAATAGCAAAATCGCTAGCATCACACATCAATTCAAAAGGTAACTCCCAATTAGGGGTAACTAAGACCGGTGCCTTAGTTAATTTATCCTTAAGAAGATTGAAAGATTTAGTACACTCTTTAGAAAAGATAAAAGGAGTATCTTTTTCCAAGAGGTGGGTCATCGGGCGAGCGATCATAGGAAAATCTTGAATTAATCGACGATAGAAGCCCGCATGACCAAGAAAACTTCTCACACCTTCACGGTTGAAGGAGGAGGTAATTTAGCAATCACATCGACTTTATCACGGTCGACTTCAAGACCGGCTTTGGAAATTTTTTGTCCAAGAACAATGCCTTCTTTACCATGAAATGGCATTTTTCCCAATTTAGAACAAGACGAGTATCTTCACACCGTTTGAGCATACGTTCTAAATTGGCAAGGCAAGATGAGAAAGAATCACCATAGACCGAGAAATCGTCCATTAAGACTTCCATAGTTTCTTCAACCATGTCATGGAATATAGCCATCATACACCTTTGGAAAGTCCCAGGAGCATTGCATAAGCCGAAAGGCATTCGTTTGTAAGCAAATGTTCCATAAGGACAAGTGAATATGGTTTTCTCTTGGTCTTTTGGATCGATAGGAATTTGAAAATACCCGGATAAACCGTCTAAGAAGCAATAGTAGTCATTACCCGCTAAACACTCGAGCATTTGATCCATGAAAGGAAGAAGAAAATGATCCTTACGAGTGGCATCATTGAGCTTGGTATAGTCTATGCAAACTCGCCATCCCGTGACAGGTTGAGTAGGAATCATCTCGTTGTTTTCATTGGGAACAATGGTTATTCCGCCTTTCTTAGGCACACAATGGACGGGACTAACCCATGGCGAATCCGAAATAGGGTAAATCATTCCGGCATCTAGAAGTTTGATAAATTCTTTCTTGATGACGTCATGAATTTTTGGATTTACGTTTCTTTGGCTTTGTATTGCGGGTCTTAAGTCATCTTCCATGAGAATTATATGAGTACAAAAGTTAGGATCAATTCCGCGGATGTCGGAAATTTTCCAAGCAATTGCCTTCTTATGATTTTTGAGCACATCGATAAGTCGAGATTTTTCATCCTCTTTTAAGTCCTTTGCAATGATGACGGGTAACTTCTTATTGTCTTCTAGGAAAACGTATTCAAGATGAGACGGTAATTCCTTAAGCTCTAAATTCGGAGGATTTTCAGTGGAAAGCTTAGTCAAATTCGGATCATCGTTTATGATTTCCATAGGAGAAGGTGGAGAAATATGGTCCTCATTGAGAAGTTTCTCAATGGTACGAATGTCTTCGTCCCAATCAGAGGGAGAATCGTCATATTTTTAGTCCACATCCCCTAAACTTGCTTCAAATTCTTTCAAAAGAAAATCACTTTCTCCAAATGGAGTCAATGAGGGAGCAATAGAGGCAACAGTCTCAACAATGGGTATAGAAGAAAAACCACTTTTACAAGCGTCTTTGAAATGTTCTTCACAAGCCTCATCAAGTACGTCAATGAAATTAAAGCTCTCGTGTTCATAAGGTTGCTTAGAAAGTTTACCCATGTTGAAGACGATTTTGTCGTCACCAACTCTCATGATTAATTCACCCGCGGCTAGATCAATAAGAGTACGACCGGTCCTCAAGAATGGACGTCCAATAATTAATGGAACACGGGGATCCATCTCGTAGTCAACGACAACAAAATCCGCCAGAAAGGTGAATTTGTCGACACCGACGAAGACATCTTCGGCTATACCCACCGGGTAAGCAACTGTACGGTTAGCTAATTCCAATATCATTCTTGGGGGACTAGCTAGGGTAGAGATAATTGTTTCCAAACGCTTAATGGCATTATGTTGATACTAGCACCTAGATCGGCTAGGGCCATACAATTCTATACCACGGGAAAGTTGCAAGGAATGAGAAAGCGACTCGGATCACCAAGTTTGGTTGGTAATTTCCTTAAGAGAACCGCGGAGAAATTCTCATTAAGTTGGGTTTGAGAAATATTAATGAGCTTTTCCTTATCACTTAGAAGATCTTTGAAAATTTTAGCATATTTAGGCATGTGAGCGAGAGCCTCGGCAAAGGAGATGGTGAAATTCAATTGTTTAAACATTTTAAGAAAGTTTGAAACTTGAATATCATCCTTGTTCTTCAACTTCTCTTTCCTCAACCTTGAAGGATAATGTATGTTAGGTTGAGAGGAAGTCCTTGGAATGGAATTCTCACTCACATCCTTGGGTAGTGGAGGGGTTGAAATAGAAGGTGGAGGAATTGGTGAAGGGGGCTCGTTATCCTTTATCACAATCACCGAGTAGGTTTAGGAATCTCGGGTTCCTTATAACCTTTTCCACTTCGGGTGGTGATTGCTTTCATCTCCCCTCTTGGATTAGCAACAGTGTTACACGGAAGAGACCCAAAGCAGAGGGTTGATTACTTTGGAAGAAACTTGCCATCATATCCCTTAAGTCATTTGTTTGACTGCTTAAAGAGTTTCGCATGTCATTCCTAAGCTCGGCTCGAAGATCATTCCCTTGTTTCGCCATGTCACCTTTCAAGTTAATAATTTCACTCTGAAGATTCTTCACCAGCGTGTCATTAGTCCTCATGTACGTTTCAACCTCTTGATTATATGCCGTGGGTTGGTTGGGATGGGGAACTTGGTAAGCGGGTGGTTGATAAGTGGGTTGTTGGTAAACTTGATTATTTCCTTCAGTGGATATGGGTTTCTTTGGGTTTGATATTGGTTAAGAGCTCGAGGTTGGTTTTGAATGTTGCGATTGAAGTTGTTTTGGTTTTGAGGAGGAAAACCGGGTGGTGAAAGGAAATTGTTTGAACGATAACTTAGCAAATTGCGGTCACCTTGAGGACGAGCTTGATAGCCTCCCGTGGAAAAATTACCGTTAGCCGCATACACGTTTTCTGGATTGTCATGAGTAGAAGGACAATCGATGTATGAGTGAGGACCACCGCAAGTCTCACAAGAAATTGCTACAACTTTAGCTTGTTGAAATTGGTTCGTAGCCATGGTTAAGAAATTTTTGTTCATCTCGGCTAGTTGACGGGTGAGTTGGGTGAGTTCGGCTATCTCGGCGTTTGATGAAGTAGAAGAAACATTGGTCCTCGGGTTATTTATAGAAGATGCGTATGAATCCTAATTTTTGTGATGAGTGATCATGTTCTCTATAAGCTCTCTACACTCCTCGGGTCTTCTTTTCATAAACGTACCACCGGCGATGGCATTAATCGTATCACGATCACGAAAAGTTAAACCATTGTAGAAAGTATCAATCAAAGTGACGGGGAGCATATTATGGTTAGGACAACGATCGATAAAGACATTATAACGCTCCCAAGCATCGAAAAGAGACTCATCAGGTTCTTGAGTGAAACCAGTGATTTGATTACGAAGACTAGTGACCATGGATGGTGGAAAATAGCCCGACAAAATTTTTTGAGTCATCTCGTCCCATGTATGAATTGAGTTTTTAGGAAGACGATCAAACCATTTTTCGGCATGGTGGGATAAAGTGTGTGGAAAAAGATGAAGGCTAAGAAAATCCATGGAAACACCGGGCAATTTCATGCTTTGAGTGATGGTTATGAATTTATCGAGGTGTTTGTTGGCATCATCATTCGGTAATCCGCGAAATGGACAAGCATTTTGAACTTGTTGGATCATGTGATGCTTCAACAAAAATTAGAGAGCCGTGATTTGCATCAGCGCAATCGGTCCTCCACGTCTATTCTTAGTTGGTTGACATAGCTCCTCCATCGTACGAAGGTCGGGTTGAGGGAATGGTTGTTATTTTTAAATTGGGGTGAGGTGGGTTGTTATTATTATTATGCACACCGACCATATCTAAGTCTCTACGAGTCTCGGGCTCAGAATAAGACGAAGATCGAGTACGCATACACTAAAAATGAAATACAATATTTTTGGTTTTTTTATCTTTTTTAATTTTTTTGTATTTTTTGAAAATTTTATATTTTTAGGATTTTTTTTAAATTTTATGCTTGAAAATAACGTTCCCAAAAGAACGGATCCCAAAATCCAGTTTTTCTTACTAAAAACCGTTAATCTTTACGAAAAGAGCCGGTAGCGGCGCCATTTGATTTATTGATTTTGTGTGTGTGTGTGTGTGTGTTCGTACTTGATTCAATTCAAATTGATCACGGTTTAAGGTGGAATTATAGGTGTTGGTCACTAAAAGGGGGAGCTTGATTAACTAAGTTTATAAACGTTAAAGCTATTAAACATAAAAATAAAGGATGTCTAACCTTGATTTCTTGTCCAGAATGAATGCTGCACACTAGAACTTGGTGAAAGAAACTAAAGGTGATTATCTATTTTAAAATAAAGTCAAAAACTTGAAAAGATTAAACTAAAAATTAAGACTTTTAAAATAATTGACAAAAGATTAAAACTTGATAAAAAGTAAATTTGAAAACTTAAAAGTTTATAAAAAATGTAAACTTGAAAATAACTGGGACAAAACACCTTTGAAAATAAACTAAGTAAAAATGGCGGAAAAAATTAAGGTTTGAAAATAATTCGGGAAACAAAAGCTAAAAATAAGTCGGAATGCAAAATTTTGAACTAATTCGGAATAGTAATCTCCCACCTAATTCGGAATATGGGATATTAGACCTTATCAGGAATGTGAGTTTTAGTCACAATCCAGAATGTTTGTAATGCACTTAGTTCGGAATGTGTATCTTGCTAACAACCGGAATCCGTATCTTGAACCTTATTCGGAATCCAGGTTGTGAAACTAAATCGGAATACCTTCATGCACACAATCCGGAATCGGTGAATTCACAACAATCCGGAATACCACTCCTTAATCTAATTCGGAATGCCAATGTGATGTAATCGCTGAATATAAACGTAATCCGGAATACTTGTCACACATGTAATTTGGGAAAACTTGTTTGCACGTAATTCGGGAAGAACAAATATGATATAATTCGGAATAAGGTAATACACACCTAATCCGGGATAATTGAAAACATAACTTATGTCGGGATAAATGAATTCAAACACTGTTCGGAATACTAGGGTTTTCAAAATCTAAATTAAACAAAAATAAGCAAAAACAAATAAGCACTTACCAAAACTTTAACCAAATCAAATTTTAGAAAAAGCTAATAAGACACAATTTAAAAACTTTTAAAAACACTAAATAATTAAATTATTTAAGATTAACTTTTTTATAAAAATATTAATCTACCAAAATCAACTTATTTAAAAAACTAGAAAACATAAAAATTAAGCAATAAGCACAATACTCTAAAAAACGCAAACACACCAAATCAATAAGCACAATCCAATAAGTAAATCAGTCACACATAATCAACAAGATTAAACCAACTACATGATTAATAAAGCAAAATAATAGATTATAATTAAAAAAGGTAGAATGAGAATTAACTAAAAAGCTTGATTAGATTGAAGATTAAGATTCAAATTACAAGATTAAGATAAAAGATTAATAAGCTTGAAAGAAAATCTAGAGAGAGAAAAACTAAACCACACTCCTAATTACCTACCAAACTAAAAATAAAGACTACTCTCCTAATGACATATTAGGAAACTATATATAGGGGAAGGGGAAGGTGTTGTTTATTCTCTCTTTCTTCTTGTCTTCTCGTCTTTTAAATAACTCGTCTTTCTCGACTTTGTCTCGGGATTAGTCGAATGATAACTTTAACTCGTCTTCTAATTTTCTTCTTTAAGTAGACTTGGTTCTTCGACTTCGTTAAACTTCCGTCTTTAGACTTTTTCTTCGATAATTCTTCAGAATAGGCCTTTGACTTCCGTTCTTCTTTCACTTTTGATATTTTGACTTTGTCGTTTGTCTTTTTCTTCGATAAAAGCCCGTGAAAGCTCGTGTTTTCTTCCTTTTTCATATTTTTGTCCTAAAACACAATAAAAACACAGACCACACATAATTCCGCCTTTTACGACATTAAATACATGTTTTGGTCTTGTTATTATTTGAAATAAGTGGTAAAAGGATAAGTGTTTTCACACTTATTATAAAGCCAGCCAAACCCTAGAAAACTGTGTTAGTGAACAAAGAAACCCTAGGGACATGTCAGGGATTGGGATTAATGAGTATGCTGTCATTCCACCACCTGTTGGGAACTTCTATGGTGTCCTAAAAAGGATCTCTCTTGGACTGGTACTCCAGAACTCCAAGAAGGGGAATTTATTTCTCCACCTAGAGTTCTTAACCCAGTAGAACAGTATAAGTAGAAGGTGATTGATCTAGAAGAGTGGAAGAAAGCCAACCCTATGTTGTTTGTTAAGGTGGGCTTCTTAGTGAGGAAGAGACTGAAGTTAAACCCATTTTCATCACTAACCCTACCACTGGAAAAACTATTGACCTTGGCTCTACAACTAAAACCAAATCTAGTGTTAAATATGTTGAAATGTATCGGAAACCTAGATCACCTCAAAGCCAAGCAAGTGTTAATGGGACAAGGTTCTTTCAATCTAGACCTAAGGTTATGTCTAGAAAGGCTTGTTACACATGTGGGGGTTTTTCTCACTTGTCTTATAAATGTGTCAGCGGCCCTAAATATATCATTGACAATAGGTTAACCATGGTCAAACCTAGACCTTTTGTCCAAACAAGTCCCCAGGCCATGATGAGATGGCTTTATACATGATCTCATCATTCTTTTCGGGCTTTAAATGCATTAAAATGTCATAAATTACCATATATATGCTTGTATTTGTTTACTTGTGTGTTTTAGGTATGGATATCATGAAAAAGACAAAAGATCACAAGAAACAAGGAAAAACGGACACGAGAAACGAAGCTGTACAAAGAACCGGGCCCTAGTTCATGAATTATCCAAGAAAAACCCTTGAAGACTTGAAGATGTACAAGATTGATCCTCAAAATATGAAGAAATGACACTTAAAATCCTTGTATATTCTTAATTACAAGTTTGGTCCCTTAAGTTTGTCAAAATTACAAAATGGTCCTTCAACTTTGAAGAAATGGCAAGTTTAGTCCCTTAACAATTCTAAATTGTCAATTATGGTCCCTCATGAAGTCAAAGATACAATGAAGACCTTTGAAGATCAAGAATGTCCAAAATCAGTCCCTCAAATATTCAAACATGGCAAGAATAACCCTTGAAAATCTTTTGTAAAAGTTTGGTGGCCAAAGTGTGAAAATCAGAACTTAATTAACAAGGGGAATCATGTTTTGTTGCTGAAAAACGTGTAATACAACTTTCACCAAAATACAAGGACTACTATTGCCACACCAAACTTTCAAATCAGATAACTGCGCCAAACAAGTTACTTTCCCCCAATTTCAGATCAAAACGAGTTACTATTTACCATCAAGAACCCTGTAACTCCTTCCACTTAAACAAAGGGTAAATTGAAATTACCCATACCCACACTTAATTCACACGCCTAGAAACATAACCCACACACAAAACCCTCAATCCCACTACCCAAGTGACCCCACACTCAACCTCGTCCACCAATGAAAACACAACTTACTCTCCAAGGAATCTGACGTGGCCAAATCAATAGCTTAGACTCTTAGCTTAACCCCAAAGCTAAAATGAACGATTTTGATCAAAATGGACAGCTCAACAACAACAAGCACTCAAGGGCATTCCTGGAAATTTATAGCTAGGGTTTCTGTGTATTTTTCATTCTAGAATCGTCTACTAGTGCCTATATAAGGAGACCTCAACTTGTGAGAGTCCCTTGTTCTATATTTTAGCTATTACTTTGTAATTCCTTTTTATTGAAATAAAATTGAGTTTTCTGAAAATTGTGATTTTCTCTCTTGTTATTATAGAAGTTTGGTGATTGAATAGCTGAAATCTGAGTTCCATATTCATTTTTTTGTGGTTTTTGAGGCAAGGTTTTAAGTAATAAAGCTTGTGTTTAAAAAAAAATCAGATTTTCATAGTTTGTGTTCATCATTGTGGTTTGTTGATCTTAGCAGGTACAAGGAAGCTGGTGCTTGTTTTGCTAGCACCTTGGCTCAAACATTCCAAGGCTTAGATGTAAGTCTTGGAGGTTTGCATCTCTCTCCCTTTTCATTTTTTCTGATTTTTATTGAATTTTTGCTGATTATGCATGTTTTATTGTGAGTCTATGTTTTGTGGCTTGATTTGAGTTTCTGAGGTTGATTAATAGTTGTTAGGGTGGATTAGATCTTGTTTGATAGGTTAAAACACAACAATCCTTTGGAAGATTGCAAAATCAGATTCCAAAGGGGTGTTTGGGTTAACCGATTCAAAGGGATTTAAGGCTTCCTTTGTTGTGGTACTTGTTTCTATTGAGTTGTTACATGCTTATCTGTTCATAAGTGTTCACTGTCTGCAAGTTTTGTGGGGTTGAACAACCAAATCAAACAATAGGCTATAAAATCTTGTTTACTTGGTAATATTGGCTGAAATTTAGAGGACCCCTAGATCTAATCATAGAATAGGGTTAAATCTAAGTTAATACAACCAGGGAAGTAGGATTTGAGTGCTGAATTTGGATTTGTGGTCATCTATATCAGATAAAGTGTTTGTGTTCTTGAAGTTCATATCAGTAACCTGCATATGCTTTGATCTGCTTGTAATCTTTGATTCAGTGGGTGATATAAGTTTGTTTGTGCTTATTAACAGTTATTATAGCTTGTATATGCATTTGGTTCATTCTGGTTTGCTTATTCATGCTAAAATTGCTTAAGAGTGCATAACTGCTTATTTGCTAAGTCTGTGTCATATCTGGGCATTGTTGGCTTATTCTCTGCTTATTGGCTTATTGGAAGTGTGATATTTTGCTTGATTATGACTCCTTACAACTCACTGGTTGTTTGGGTGCCTTTGTTATCCATCAAATCATAGTAAATCTCTCACAAATCTCAAGTCAAAAAGTCAAAGCAGTGGGAACCAGTTCCTACTGAAAGTTCCCCCTGCTAGTGTAATTTGGTGTTCAGCTTATCAATAAGCTATTCCAGCTTATTCAAACATGCAACAACTTTAATTTTGTAATAGGTGCTCCTTATTTGACCCATTTGTTCATTATGGAGCATTTGGAGGGTTGACTTTAAGCTTTGACTAGAAAACCAACTCATTTGACTTTTTAATAAGTGCTTATTGGCTTATCCAGCTTATTTGGCTTTTCTTATTGAACTTTTCTTGATTGATCTAGCTTAATTAAGTTGTTTAGAGTCTTTTGCAAGTTGAATCAAGTCCTGAGGTGGTCTAGAACTCCAAGTCGACTATTTTGTCCTTTTGTGAAATTTTTCTTGGCTTATTTCTGGCTTATTGAGTGTGCTTTTTAAAAATTTCTTTTCACAGACCTCTTAGGCATCTCAAAAGAAGGTTTTGTGTTTAAGCAGAGCTTATGGCATTGGCTTATTGCTTAATGGGCTTATTGACCCAATAAGAATAAGTTGTTGACTATTTAAGCTGTGATAAGCTCAAAATAAGCTTTTGGGCCTTTAGACTTTTGTGATTAGAATTAAATTTTGAGTCAAATAGGGCTTTTTCAGGTCATTTGGGCCTAGTTTGACATTTTGGGCCAAAAAGCCCATTAAGGTTGATTGTTTTTGGTTTTAGCCCATTTGGAGGCCCATTAGGGGTAATTTGGTATTTTCACTTTCATTTTCTGATTATTTAGGTTAAAATAAACTAGTTTGCAAGTTTTTAGAATTTTTTATAATTTTTGGATTTTTAATACTATTTTAATATTATTTTATTATTAAATTTCAATTTTCACATTTTTGCATTTTTATATTTTTCTTAGGTTTAATACATTAAAATATGATTTTTGCAACTCTTAGATTAATTTTATCATCATTAGATTGATTTTTATAATTATTTTAAGTTTAATAGTTTTTAAATCATTTAAATAGTTTTTATTAGTTTCAAAATTTATAAAAATAGTTTTTAATCTTTTTAGGTCATCTTATAGAGGTTTACCAATTGAAAAATCTTTATATGAGCTTTTTGATAATTAATTTGATTTTTAGGGTTTTAATTAGCATTTAAAAATTAATATTTAATTAATTAAAAGGTTTGAAAAATTTTTGATCATTGTTAAACTCTTAGTTTATTTAATTTGATTTTTGGTAATTTTTTGGGAATTTTTAGAATTAATTTTTATTTTAGCTCTTTTTACGGTTTTACGTTTAGTCGTCGTAGTAACTAATTTCACGTCTTCGTCACTCTATTTTCTCATCCCCTTCTTTCAAATATTAATCTCAAATCTTGTCACATTTTAGTCACACACATATACCTCCTTGGGAAACGAACTTCATTGGGTCATTAGTGTTTAAATTTCCTAAATCATCACTTAATACTTACCGCTTTTACGCCTTTTTCCTAAAAGGTCGTATTTTACCACAATCAGGCCACTAGACCAGCTCCTTTCTTTTCTAGAGGGACTAATACTCATGGACAAAGAATCTTTCAAAAGACCAACACTTGGTCTAACAGACAATGGGTTCCTGTAGCAAACCCTAATTTGGGCGCTAACAGGAACAAACTGTCCTCTAACAAAACAAAATCAGCCGATGACAGATCTAGGTTTGGTATGAAAATGGCACAACTGGCTTCTATTAGACCTTATGTTAAACCAAGTAATAGGTATTTAAAACCTAAGGGATAAGGGTCTAAAGCTTCATCCAGTTTGACATAGAGACCTAAACAAGACCAAAACGCTAATTCAAATGGAATTTCTATGACCTACAACAGATTTAGTTTTCTTGCAAAGGTCATCACCAAACCTATTGGGGTAAATTGGGTGTTTAGGTCACAGATGATCAGCGGGTTGTTACAAGGAATAAGTCAATTCTTGTTGAACAACCAGATGAATAGTCTGCAAAGGCTTGGATTCCCAAAGAAAACTAATTTGTTTTCTTCATGTGCAAGGTATTCACAAGCAGGTCAATGTTTTTGGATATTGGGACAGTGGATGCTCAAGGCACATGACGGGGAAGGAATATTACCTTACTGATTTCACTCCTATTAAAGATGATGATAAGGTGTACTTTGGTGGCAGTTATGGCAACATTTTTGGCAAAGGCACACTCATCACCAACAACTGATGGTTTGAGGAAGTCTTCCTGGTAAAAGAACTTGATTATAATCTGTTTAGTGTGTCATAATTATGTGACAACAAGAATAAGGTTCTTTTCACTGATACTGAGTGCTTAGTTTTAACTAAAGACTTTGAGATTCATGCTAAAAAGTTCATAGAATTTAGAAACCTAGACATAAAGATGTTATAATGTGAATCTAAATTGTATTAAAATGAATAACAACTTGTCTTATCTTTATGCTAAGGCCTCAGTAGATGAAAGTAAATTATGGCACAGAAGGTTAGGGCACATTAACTTCAAAAACATGAACAAACTTGTGAGACATGATCTTGTAAGAGGAGTGCCTTCAAAATCATTCCACAATGATCATAATTGTTTTGCATGCTTTAAAGGCAAGCAACATAAGGTCTCATTTAAGTCTAAGTTTGTTCATACTAGTCCTAAGCCACTTAACCTATTACACATGGACTTATTTAGCTCAACCAATATAGAAAGCCTTAATGGTAAATCCTATTTTTTGTAGTCACTAATGATTATTCTAGGTTTAATTGGACTTTCTTTTTGGCTTTAAAGAGTGATAATGCTAAGACTTTAATTAACTTCATAACACAGATTGAGAAGAAAACGGGTAATGAGGTTAAAATTCTTAGAAGTGATAATGGTGGTGAGTTTAGGAACAACCTTCTAGATGCCTTTTGTGTCAATAAGGGAATCTCCAGGGAGTTTAGCATAGCTAGAATTCCACAGCAGAATGGTGTGGCTAAAAGAAAGAATAGAACTCTAATAGAAGCAGCAAGAACCATGTTGGCAGATGCAAATCCACCCATTGCTTTTTGGGCTGAGGCTGTGAACACTGCTTGATATGTTTAGAATAGGGTCTTGGTTAATAAGTTTCATAATAAGACCCCCTATGCGTTGCTTTAGAATATGAAGCATCATATATACTTCTTTAGGCCTTTTGGGAGTCATGTAGTGATTTGGAATACTAGTGATAACCTAGGTAAGTTTCATTATAAGGGTGATGAGGGACTTTTTATGGGCTATTCCACAAATAGCAAGGGGTATTTGGTTTATGAAAGTTTATGGACTTATATTTAATAGTCATGTGATAAGATCGAACTCGAGATTAGGGGACTGCACACAATACGTAAAAAGTTAATTTAATTAATAAATATATTTATTGTATTTATTAATTTATTTAATAAATATATTTATGTATTTATTAATTTAACCGAACAAGTAAATATATAACTTTAACGATTGTTAATTAATTAATATTTAAGTATTAGCCATTGTTAAAATAAATATGTAGTATGTATATATAAAGAAAGAAGTTTGGAAGATTCCGGAACACCCCGAAGGGGTGTTATAGGCGGTCGGTTATGGGCTCCAGGGGGGGGGCAAAAGTTGCCTTTTATTTATCTTGGGCTACAAAGAGTTTAGGACTATAAATACACCTCCTAATCCCTCATAATCAACACAACATAAATCTTTCTCCCCTTCTCTTTCTTTAGTTCGATCGCAAGAACACACCCACGAAGGGTTTCAGTTGGTTTTTCTTGGTTGATCGATTGTACAGGTAATCTAGTCCTAGCCCCTCTCTAGGGTTGTTGGGTAGATTAATTACAAGCATTATAGCTCGGTTTTCACGTGCTAGAATCATGGTTAGCTCTTTGTATTACGTGTGTACAAGATCGTAATATAGTCTTACTTTAGACTATATCTTGGTATATAGTGTATAAACCCGAATTGGTGATTCGTTCTACGTCTTGTGGAATTGCTTTAGAGTTAAGGTATGTAACCCTAATTCGATTAATTATAATTGTGTTATTAATTATGATTTTTTTAAATCGCTTCCGCTATACGTGCTTTGATCTCGTTTAGGATTTTATATAATTGTTATGATATTAATAAACCTTCAGTGGCATCGAGAGCCATTTTAACATGTTATAATTATCGAAAATATAAAGTTTTTTTAACTATAATTGTTTTGAGTTAAAACTACATGTTTTTAGGTTTTCATAAAATTAGGGTTTTGTTTTTTTAAAAATTAGGGTTTTGGCTCTATTTTTAATGAAAAAAGGGAATTGTTTTGAAACCCTAAATTACATGTGGGATAAGTTTAGATTAAATTGCATGATTAATTGTTATGTCATGTGTGGTTACGATCCATAGAGATTTAATTGTTAAGATTTGTGGGGAATCCATGATTACGTGCATGTTTTCATGGATCGTAAAATTATATGTTTATATGATTTTATGTGCTACGTGATTATTTGATTCAATAAATCTAGAACTAGGGAAGACTTCTATATAAATATATAAAGACCTAGATTTGATGATTATTGAATAAATCGTATGCATGTGGCTATGTGATATATTTGTTGCACATATAAATTGTTATTATGCGTTTATGATTTAGTTTTTTTTTACTTGTTTATATATAAATTGTTGAATTGTTGTAAACAAGGTCTTTTTTGAAAAAGAAATAATATGGATCAAATCATATTAAAAATAATGATTTGTTAGAGATTTTAAATTACATAAGATTACATTGATTGGTGAATTAAAATAATAATCTAACGGCGTACTCTATTTGACAAACTATAAAGTAGGTTTAACGCACCGCTGGTCATGTACCCGGTTAAAGAAGGAGGTGTTATGCCATTAGTCGCTAACCAAATTCCCAGTTCGCCTGTGCGTCAAATTGAAATTACCTACGAGTATTAATTGAATTATACCATTAGGGTGATTACCCACAAATTCACATCCGAACCACAATGAATAAGGGTATTGCTTTGTACGTAGCCGAGTTCTAGCAAAAGTACATTGTGATTAGTTGTGGGTAAATTCTTTAATTGGTTTAACCAATACCGTAACATAATTTATGAAGAAATTTAATCTCATGAAAAAGTTTACCAAATATTTTATTAAACTTATGCTATGGAGATTGTATGCATGCTTCTCGATACTTTGATTTTGACATCAAAATTTATACCCTTAAAATTTAAGTCGAATGCTCCTAATTGACGAACACTCGAAATTACTTCATCATCAAATGAGATTTTGGATGATGTTGTGATGGAGAGAAAACCATTTGTAGAATGAGAATTCGTATGATGGTTTTACGTTACTCAGATTAGACGACTTAATTAAGTTACTCAGTGAGATCTAGAAACTTAATGCATTCAGAAGGGATGAAACATGTTTATAATGCAAAACGTTTTTGGCAATGTAAATCCCTTAAATATCTAGAAATTGAAAATTGATTGTCAATTGAATTGTTCTACAAGTCGCTGTGTTGAGTACATTCATTACTAGCAGATCAACTGATGTAATGGATGTATGTCAATATAGTTCTAGAATTCAAGAAAAATAATATGGTTTTTTATACCGGGGTAATTTATTTTCTTAAAAGTATTTTGTTATCGAAAATACTAATATTTGAACTTATTTATGAAGAAATGGCTCAACCCACCAATAACACTATAAGTTCTGTGTTCAACGCTTTCTTTGAACGACCTGAACTTACTGGCCCAAACTTTAATGATTGGTACCGCTCGCTAAGAATTATCTTAAGTGCAGCGGGTACTATTGATATCTTGACTACTCCCTATCTGGAGGATCTTGCTGAAAGAGCATCTGATGCGCAAAGGCTTGAACACGCTGCTAATGTTAAGAAACACTCTGAGGTGGCTTGCTTAATGCTAGGAAAAATGGCTTCTGTATTTCAACAGAAGTATGAGCTATTTTCACCAAAGCGAATGCTTGATGAGCTCAAGGCTATGTTCAAAAAGCCGTAAGTTGTAGAGATCTACGACTTGGTAGATGCTTTTCATAGATGCAAGAAAGCTCCAAGAAAGTCTGTAAGTGACCATTATTTGGAGATGAGGGGTTATATGGAACAACTCATTGCACTAGGACAACCCTATGATCATAATATGGCTATCAACTTGATCAATAGGTCCCTTAACATGGACTTAAATAATTTTGTTAGAAACTATAATATGCATTGCACGGGGAAGACAGTTAATGATTTGCATGCATGCTCATTGACTATGAAAAGGGTTAAAAGACAAGGCATCTACCGCTACGCCTTCTGTACTAACCATACAAAATGGTAGAGTGAGTAAGCCAAAACTGCAAGCGAATAAGAAGAAAGGCAAAGGCAAGGGTAATAAGGGCAAACAAGTTGCGACTTATTCGAAACCCAAGCAGAACTTTGTCAAGAAGAGTCAATCTCACAAGGATGAGACTTGTCACCATTGCAAGGCTAGTGGTCACTGGAAGAGGAATTGCCCTCTTTACCTTGAAGAATTGCGAGAAATAAAGAAGAAGTCTAAGCAGAGCGTTGCAGCTTCAGGTACTTTATTTATGATTGAATTGTTCAATTTAACATACAGATTAAATTCCTGGGTATATGATACGGGATACGGTATTAACATTTGTAATACGTTGCAAGGATTTAATCTGGAAAGGAAGCTTTCCTATGGGGAACAATGTATGCAAGTAGGAAATGGCGCACAAGTAGCGGTTGAAGCTATAGGAACTTTTGATCTAGTTTTACCTTCGGGTTTAGTACTGAGATTAAATGATTGTCATTATGTACCTACAAGTGTTAGGCGTGTTATTTCCTTTTCTTGTTTGTTAACTAATGCATTCGTTCGCACGATTGATAATAACGGAGTTTCTTTTTGGAAAAGGGGTATTTTCTATTTAAATGCAATTTCTGTGAATGGTGTATTTGAAATAGACATGATGATAATGAATCCAAGAACGATAAATCTGTATTTAGCATGAGTAAGAAGAGAAAGTTTGACAAGAACTTTTCTTATCTTTGGCATTGTAGACTTGCCCATATTGGGAAGACTCGAATACAAAAGCTTCAACGTGAAGGTCTTTTGGAAAATATCAATGATGAATCATTTGATAAATGTGAGTCTTGTATCACTAGAAAGATGACCAAGAAACCTTTTAATAGCAATATTGAAAGGTCTACTGATCTACTTGGACTTATACATTGTAACACCCCCAAATTTATACAACTCAATACAACGGAAGACTAGTTGGTGTTACGGGATAGCACATTACTCACATCATAGACAACGCATAAAAATCGCGTCGTTTAATAATAAAGCATTTCCATTCATAAATATAAAAGTTACATAGGTCCCAAGTCATTGTATTTCATACAGGTTTTACAAGCATTTGAATGGAAATTATTATTTAAGTGCGGGCCATGAATTCTTGTCGTCTTCCCAAGAATTACCTTCAAGTACCTGAGATAAAACATGTTAAAAGAAAAGGTCAGCGATAACGCCGAGTGAATTCATAGAGTTTAATAAAATCCATCAATATAACATCGGTATAAAATTATTACCGAAAATCATTTTGTACAAATCTTTGTAATAGGCCATAAAATAGCCAAAGTCATTTTATACAAATCTTTATAAAAAATCATGATATATGCTTTTGCCTTCAAAATCATTATACGAACCATTGTCGTAAAAACATCATACAATACGTTTTATAACGTTGTATAAAGTTAAATAAAAACCGTCATATGAATATGGTTATATAAAACCAAAACACAAACATAACATCAGTAATAAGACCCCGTATTGCTAGTCAGGCAATACATCGTAATTCAATGCGTATATCAATATTTTCGTTATTTGGATTATTACAAGCCGCATGACATTGTTACCTTACTATCACAACAACGGGTAGCTAACCCGATACTCAATTTGCCTATCTAAGTTAGCGTGTCATCACAATAATCACGCTATGGAAGTCTTCTCATACATAAATTCGCTTACCAATCAATGTGGCACGACGGGGATCAACAGTCAAGGCGCGAACTGGGGTGATCGTCCCCAAATAGTACTATTATATGCATAAGCGTCTACCAAATCCGGTAGTTCACAATTCATGCTAATGGGACTTTTAGTGACATAACCTAACTTTAATAATCCATTTTGTTTCATACATCGGGTCATATAATCATTCATCAGGTCATACAATCATTCGGGTCCAAATCAATAAACACACAATCGGGACAACTGGTGTCCTATTTCATAAAAACTAACATGTTATCTCCCTCGCGGGTTTATAAAACATTTCATAAAAACATTTAAAAGAGTGCGAGGCTATGAACTCACGTTGATGTGGGAAGGCGGGTTATCGGCAATTCGGACGTACGGTACGTGCTTCAATCACGGAAACCTAGACAAATAATACTCGTCTTAGACTTTTGTCCAATGACTTTATCAAAATAACAATTATGTATACATATGATGATTTTATATATATGATGATCAAGTGGGTTTATACATTCTCATTTACTCATTTTAGTGTTATGTATTGGTAACTTTTATACTAGTTTACTAGTTTTACTTATTTACATGTTTTAGGCCCAATAAGCCTATTATAAGCCCAATAATTAAAATTAGTCCATTTTACACTTTTATTATCAGTATTATACTTTACATGTTCGGCCCAAGTGGGTTAAGCCCAATAAGTAAATTTATAAGTGTTTAGCCCATTTAGTTGGATTAATAGTCCAATAATGCTAACTTAGCCCGTTAATGTCCGTATGTTATATAGTTCGGTTTTTATCGGTTTTTACTTGTATTAAGTACTTATATATCATTATATGACTTTTAAAAAGTTTACATTAGACGGGTCCGATCTTCTAAGTTTTAATTGACGAAAAACGTTAATTTTATGGTTTTAGCCGAAAAGACGTAAAATCATGTTTATAGTTTTTATAACTTATAAAACTGCCAAACTACCATTTTTATAAAATGTCCATTTATTTATCCTTATACATATTTATATAAATGAAATATATAAGTTAGTAGATTTTAATTTCATATTGTATACTATATTATTTGAGTGCTTATATAATACTATTAAACTTTAATTTCACAAAATCTGATTTTTAGTTTCACTTTCACCAGATTTATCATATCTTGAGTTCTATAAGGAGATAGAAGCTCACTTTTGGATGACATAAACTTCATATTATTTTCTACAAATAAGTTAGATATAGATACTGCTCAATCTATGTCTAAGTATCCTTAACAGTCCCTACAAAACAGACTATTCAGATTGGTATACTAATTTTGTTTTGATCATATCTCACTCATTTTTATGATTCCATTACATGGCCAACTCTCACATGTGTATGACATCTAATACTTACTGTAAATTGATTCCACCATGCCATTTTATCAGTTTATCATTTGGTTACTTACTGTTTTTATACAGCCATCATATTTAGCAAGATTTTAACCTTGTTACCTATGGTTTTCCATCTTTTTAACCATATTTATCAAATCTATCAACACCAAATCCACACATAATATTTTTAATCATCATTCATCATCATATACATATACATAAATAAAGAAATTATAAGATTACATAATCAAAATAACTAGAGGATGGCATAAATAAAGAAATTATAAGATTACATAATCAAAATAACAAGAGGATGGGAAGAACAATCTTTATACCACCAAGGTTGTGTAAGTTATGATCAAGGCTTAGATTTTTGATGGCAAAACTTATAATAGATCAACACCAATCTTCAAGACCACCAATACTTGTAAAATTCTTGTAGAAATCAGCCCTATGACACCAACAAATCTTCTCCTTGGATGTTAAAATCACCACCAATCAATAGAGCTTGAAAAGGGCTTCATAAAATGTGTAAATAACATATGAATTCATGGTTAAATTTGATCAAATGAGGGTGTTTAGGGGTGGTTCTTGGACGAATTTTAGAGAGAGGAGAGAGTTTGGTGAGTGGTTTGCATGAGTGAAATGTGCAAATGGTAAGTATGTAGTAGTTTTGTGGTTTTGGGTGGAAAGTTAGCTTACTTGTTAAGCTTAGCTTAACAAGTGTAAGCAACTAGCTACAACTTGGACACATCATATGCTGTGGTGTCAAGTTTTGGCCACCCATAGTGGGGGTGAGGCAAGTGTAAACTTGTCTCATCTCCACTAATGTACGGGTACTCCTCGATTCTAGTTTCCTCGATTTACGTGCCCTCGGGTCGTTTTACAAAAAATGTTATTATAAATTATGAATCAACGGCACAAAACGAATATAATAAAAATTGTCTCATCAAAAACGGAGTTCAAAAACATAAATACGTAATCCTAAGGTTTCCGGTTTAGTCGTAAATGACGTTAAATTATTCACCTAAGTCCTAATCTCTTCTCGTAAATTTGTGAGTTTATGAACCAACACAAATTAAAAACTCCAAAATAATATTCACGGATAATTTTATTTTCTGAAGTGTCGGACTGTCACCAAAACGATATATGTAAACGTAAGCACGTAATCGTAGAATCCTCCGGTTTAGACGTAGTCGATGCTACTTCAAGACGTAAATCCAAATTTCTTTCCAGAAATGAGTGAGTTCATAATATAACATTAAAATAATGTTTTTAAATTATACTTGAGAATAAAATATCAACCATAAATCGATGGATTGTCACAGCATTTACCCCTAAACAGGATCTTTGTCCTCAAAGATCATTTTATCTTACTACTCGCTTCTTATAGAGTTAAAGCCATGTGGGTATTTCCTCCACATTCGGTCTTTTATCACAAGTGTAATCCATTATAATACGGGAGTTTCATAAAACTTAACTACGGAAATAAGATCAAGCTTAATGTTGACTTACTTTCTCTATCCATGATGTTCACGGGTTTTTGATGAATGCAACTTTTCGCCGATCTAAACTTCATCAAGAAGAAATCAGATTTTCACTTGATAGACATTTATCAAGTTCGATATATGAAACATAATTCACGCAGTCCTTGAAGTCCTAGGGTAGATCGAGCTTATATGCCTTTCAAACCAACTCTTTATATTATCTCAATGGTCCCATACAACGGGGACTTATATCCCATGATCTTTCAAATCATTAATTCATTTTTCCATGGTTAAAATTTTTGGCATAACTTCGCTACCCATCTGGCACTTCAAGATCTACATTTCATATTCACATAACCTCCTGCCGACTACCGGCAGTCAATAATCAGATCCTAATTTCAACAATCATTTCAGGTCTCGCGGGTCGAGTATTTTGTATGGTTAGGTTCGCCATCATAGGAAACCTTAAACCTAAAAGACATGTCTAACTCACAATGGGTGTATGTCGGGTTTCTTCGTCCCAACTCCTGCTTACAGATGCTCTAATATATATCCTCACAAGATTCGATCTTGATCCTAATACGACAATTATCAATGATAATCTCTCCAAAGGAAAACGATTTTACAGTTATTACCAAAGGTCAATCATTCAAACATAAAACAGCACTTATAGTATTTTGTATCGTTACTTTACCTCGTCCCTTCGATTGGGGTGGTACACAGTACTCTCATCAAGATTCGTTCTTAATGACTTCTGAGCAAATCTCTAGAAATTCGATGCGAAGCGAGAATCTTGATAGAGATGATCGATACAGGCACACCATGTTTACACAACTCCTTTAGATACAAAAGAGTCAATTTCTTCATCAAGAATCTATCATTAACAGGAATGATATTAGCAGATTTGGTCAGTCTGTCGACGATGACCCAAATCGAATCAAATTCAGATGATGACCTTTTCAATAGGTAGACGTTTACTAATGTATGAGGCGGTGTCTGCCTTCATAATTTGCCATCAGTACAACTTCTTCAGATAAAGATACATTTAGTCAGAAATGTCATGAATAGAATACTTATACTTACGAGATTCCAACATGACTACATCTCAAAATCTCCACATTTAGGCAACCACAAGTGGCCTTTTAAACATTTAACGCCATCGGCTTCTCAATTCTAATGGTTCACATTAGCCGCGAACCCCTTTTATTATCTATATTATCCTTTTTACAAGCATCGGCTATTCTTAAATTATTCGGCAATTTATTTTGCACAGTCATTACTAAGGAATAAATCATAATTGATTCTTTATCCTTTCTCTATTATGTGTCAGTATCTCCATTCACCTTTCCTGGTGAAATAATTATCATGTCCGCAATTCGTTCATAATTTCTTTCTTCATATTTTCTAAGTTTTTGTTTCGTCTCAACTATTATTTTTATCAGTTTTTCTCAATCCGACGTTTAAAGCATCGACAAGTATTACAAGTAATTAAATAATAAATATTAAATTTTTATGAAATGAAAACGTAAAAATTTTAAATTTCTTAGTTCGACCAATTATATAAAAAATGTTCAAAATAAATTTGAATTTAATCAACACAATTTTTGTTGATTTACCAAAAATAACTAATAAGATTCGTAAACGTTCAAAAAATCTTTGGTTATACTTTGGTCAAAATTTTCTTAGTTGAAAAGCAATAATTGTCGTTTTCAATTTCAAGTCATGGTTTAAATGGTTTCCTCAATCCTTCTTAGGTTGTCTTGAGGTATACACAACCATTTACCCCTAAACAGGAGTTTAGTTAAATGTTCTGGGTATAAGGGAATAATCCCTCAAAAGTTATTTTTGATAAAACATTTGTCAAAACATATTTGCACCTACTTTTTGGTAAAACCCAAAGTCTTAAAAGGGCTCTTAATTTTTGAAGAGTCAATATAGATTCCATTATCTTATTAATCAAACGGTCAATTAATGTAAATGATTAAGTCTTTAATCACATGTTAAATAATCAAGGTACAAGTTTTCATTGTTCGGCCAATTTAGGGCAATCTATAACTAATTATTAACTCATTCTTATTCTTATAAACAAACAAATAGTCCTTAATGATCGCAAGCATGAATTTATCATTTTACAGCCTACACACGTGATTCGCCAAATTTATGAATTCTACATGTGCATTGGTCAATTCAAACAACATCACGTGAAACTCATAATGTTCATTACAAGTTCTGGATGTAGTGATTGGAATAGATAATCTTTTTCGCGGACGCGAAGTTGATAATAACCATGCCGTGGATCAAATCTTTAGAACATACGCTAGAACCTTGTAAATGATCGAACAGTCTATCATATTGGGTAGTGGATATAGATTTTAATCGTCAATTTACTTAGTTCACGGTAATCAATAAACATAAGGAATGATAACACCATAGCTCTTCATGATGACGAGCTTGGTAGTATAAAAGCTTTCTCCTACAACTCTCGCAGTTGCACGGTAATTCTTTCGATTCAGATGGTGCTGATGTGTAGTGCACATGCCACAGGTGTAGCACCGGGAATATAATCGATACCAAATTCAACTTGCCTTAATGGCGAAAGTCTAGGTAATTCACCACAAATACCTCTAAAACTTCAGATAACAGAAACATCTTTTAATAAATTCATATTAGGTTCTTTCTAGATTATAATATCTATGACTAATTCACAACCATTCACGGTATAATTTCAAGTTTAAATGCGGGATATGGTCATCCATCAAGAATTATTTAGATCACTTTTGATAATCAACATCTTATCTTTTAGGGGAATTCTACTCGAGTTCCCATCAATTAAGACAATGTCGTCATGTCATAATCAATCAATCCATTCTACTGGCACTATCAACTTTCCAGTTTCATTATCGTTGATAAGATGTGAACTTCTCAAAAGACTAATAATAACTCATAATCCTTCACAAATTCAAGGATATCTGGAGACACAACTACCATTAAAAGAGTAAGGTCAACACATAATCTACGCGAAAGAATTTCTAATCAGATACAGACAAAAACATTTAACGAATATGAATATATCCTATGTTTTCATAATTTGAGTACGCATTCGAAGGCTCCTCGGATCGTTACCCAGGTCATTCAAATGAAATTAAATCAAAAGAAATGATAGGAACGTCGATACATCCAGTCAGGTATCAACACTCGATAATCAGATACTTTTCCAAAGAATCTCACCACGGGAGAATTGGACTAGAAGGGGATATCAATTGTCAATTAAGACAATTTCCACAGATGAGTAAATTCGACTCAGAAGAATAAATAGTACGGGCACATATGTAGGTGTCCCTATCAATATGTCCCTATTTTTCACTTCTTGCAGATCTCATAAAATTTAATCTTTCACAATCTTCAAAGAAAATGTAATGTTTATTAACAATTTTATGGTGACTACTAATCAGCCTTGCATGGTCCCTTCCAAATTGTATGTAGGCGCGCAACTATATACAATTTCAAGATTAACGATGCAATACTCAGTTCGTCAAAATTTTGTCATCATGTTTATAATAAAAACATTTTCATGCTCAATTCTTAAATTAGAATCAAAAATAAATTTACAAAGATTTTCTTTATTATGAAAACAATTAAGTTTTCCAAGGGGTTTTATAAACAACTTCATTTCGATAATGATCACTTATAAATCTCACTTTGAATAATCCTTATAGTGATGAAAATTCAATTTTCTCAAGGGATACTGTTTTATCTTATAAAACAATGAGTGATCTGCAAAAGAGTGATGAAGACTTGTTCACCAAGAACTAACTACAATCTAATAGGAAATGAGCTTAGCCAAATAATCATGAGGTTCATGACCTTGCTGGCGCTCGAAAAGAATAATCCACAACGTAACTCAAATCGAGATGAGTACTTGTTCAGTGGTTGCATCACTAATGCGAGCATTAGGATGAAGCAATAAAAGATAGATAACATCAATACATGTAGGATTTAGCAATCAAAGGTAGTCTTTTCATTAATCACAAACAAGTCAAAATTGTATCGTAACACATTACGTGTCACTATGTCATACAATTCCAAGAACTCATCCTACCAACTGATGTCTCAGTTAAGTTAGGGATTTTTAAAAGATAACACAATGAATACTAATCTATAAGAGTCATTAGGTGTCCCACCTGTCCCGGAAGATCCATCGGTCCCAATTCAAAAGAAGACTTCTTCAATTTATTTATTGGACACTGGGCATTCTCATCATTAGACAATAGCCTAGGAACAACACTTAACACGAACTAACAATCATTTAAAACCTTATAATTCAATCACAGAACTTAACGACTTCCTTTTAACAATTTCATATTCCATACAAGTTAAATTTTTACTTCATTCAAGTTTCAACCAACTTATACTCAATGCAACATCCTACTTCATTCTCCAATACTTTCAACCTTATTCTTAGACCTTAAAAGGGAAATAAAAACTCAATATGAACAACACTTAATTTCCAATCCTATATCTCTTACAACAATAATTATCAAATGAGTCACTAGTATAAAATGACTCACACATTCAATTAGATTCTCGGAAAGGTACTAGTGGCATGAGACTTTTGCAACATTCACCCTTTCGATTTCAATTTAAGAATCGGGTGACAACGAATCAGATGACACCTTTCTAGGTGGTAACGTTTTGTCAAACTCCACTCTATAAGGAAAGATCGTCATGACATCGATATCAGATTTAATCTCGCCAATTCTTCTTTAATATCGTAATCAACTAATATCAACATTTCTACGAATATCAACCATTTGTTGGGATCATAAATATCCACAACTTGGTTTAGATCTAGGATAGCTAGAATTCCTACGAGAATAGCTTCGATTAATTTACTAGGGGATTTAGGGTTCCTTGTGACAATCTACATCGTATAAATACCTCGTATAAATATCAAAATAATCATCAAACAATCATGTAGTAAAATTACATCATATATATATATATATATATATATATATATATAATCCAAGTTATATATATATATATTAAAATAACACTTCTCAGTCTGGCCTTGTCGGTAACTCGGGAATTCTTCGGCACCGTTATAGTCAAAATATTTTTAGACATTTTGTGAAAAATGTTTATAGTTAAAAGATTTTGAAATGTTTTATTCAAAACCTTGGTTTTAAAAATCTTTCGTTCTCTATAACGAGAGCTCTGGTACCAAAATGTAACACCCCCAAATTTATACAACTCAATACAACGGAAGACTAGTTGGTGTTACGGGATAGCACATTACTCACATCATAGACAACGCATAAAAATCACGTCGTTTAATAATAAAGCAATTCCATTCATAAATATCAAAGTTACATAGGTCCCAAGTCATTGTATTTCAAACAGGTTTTACAAGCATTTGAATGGAAATTATTATTTAAGTGCGGGCTATGAATTCTTGTCGTCTTCTCGAGAATTACCTTCAAGTACCTGAGATAAAACATGTTAAAAGAAAAGGTCAGCGATAACGCCGAGTGAATTCATAGAGTTTAATAAAATCCATCAATATAACATCGGTATAAAATTATTACCGAAAATCATTTTGTACAAATCTTTGTAATAGGCCATAAAATAGCCAAAGTCATTTTATACAAATCTTTATAAAAAATCATGATATATGCTTTTGCCTTCAAAAACATTATACGAACCATTGTCGTAAAAACATCATACAATACGTTTTATAACGTTGTATAAAGTTAAATAAAAACCGTTATATGAATATGGTTATATAAAACCAAAACACAAACATAACATCAGTAATAAGACCCCGTATTGCTAGTCAGGCAATACATCGTAATTCAATGCGTATATCAGTATTTTCGTTATTTGGATTATTACAAGCCGCATGACATTGTTACCTTACTATCACAACAACGGGTAGCTAACCCGATACTCAATTTTCCCATCTAAGTTAGCGTGTCGTCACAATAATCACGCAATGGAAGTCTTCTCATACATAAATTCGCTTACCAATCAATGTGGCACGACGGGGATCAACCGTCAAGGCGCGAACTGGGGTGATCGTCCCCAAATAGTACTATTATATGCATAAGCGTCTACCAAATCCCGTTAGTTCACAATTCATGCTAATGGGACTTTTAGTGACATAACCTAACTTTAATAATCCATTTTATTTCATACATCGGGTCATATAATCATTCATCAGGTCATACAATCATTCGGGTCCAAATCAATAAACACACAATCGGGACAACTGGTGTCCTATGTCATAAAAACTAACATGTTATCTCCCTCGCGGGTTTATAAAACATTTCATAAAAACATTTAAAAGAGTGTGGTGCTATGAACTCACGTTGATGTGGGAAGGCGGGTTATCGGCAATTCGGACGTACGGTACGTGCTTCAATCACGGAAACCTAGACAAATAATACTCGTCTTAGACTTTTGTCCAATGACTTTATCAAAATAACAATTATGTATACATATGATGATTTTATATATATGATGATCAAGTGGGTTTATACATTCTCATTTACTCATTTTAGTGTTATGTATTGGTAACTTTTATACTAGTTTACTAGTTTTACTTATTTACATGTTTTAGGCCCAATAAGCCTATTATAAGCCCAATACTTTAAACTAGTCCATTTTACACTTTTATTATCAGTATTATACTTTACATGTTGGACCCAAGTGGGTTAAGCCCAATAAGTAAATTTATAAGTGTTTAGCCCATTTAGTTGGATTAATAGTCCAATAATGCTAACTTAGCCCGTTAATGTAGTTCGGGTTTTATCGGTTTTTACTTGTATTAAGTACTTATATATCATTATATGACTTTTAAAAAGTTTACATTAGACGGGTCCGATCTTCTAAGTTTTAATTGACGAAAAACGTTAATTTTATGGTTTTAGCAGAAAAGACGTAAAATCATGTTTATAGTTTTTATAACTTATAAAACTGCCAAACTACCATTTTTATAAAATGTCCATTTATTTATCCTTATACATATTTATATAAATGAAATATATAAGTTAGTAGATTTTAATTTCATATTGTATACTATATTATTTGAGTGCTTATATAATACTATTAAACTTTAATTTCACAAAATCTG
Organism: Glebionis coronaria; assembly: GCA_025667525.1. Lineage (NCBI taxonomy): Eukaryota > Viridiplantae > Streptophyta > Magnoliopsida > Asterales > Asteraceae > Glebionis > Glebionis coronaria. Next base: position 62,890,396 of record CM046876.1, read on the forward strand.
ATTTTTAGTTTCACTTTCACCAGTTTTATCATATCTTGAGTTCTATAAGGAGATAGAAGCTCATTTTTTGATGAAAAAAACTTCATATTATTTGCTACAAAAAAGTTAGTTATAGCTACTGCTCAATCTATGTCTAAGTATCCTTAACAGTCCCTACAAAACAGACTATTCAGATTGGTATACTAATTTTGTTTTGATCATATCTCACTCATTTTGATGATTCCATTACATGGCCAACTGTCACATGTGTATGACATCTAATACTTACTGTAAATTGATTCCACCATGCCATCTTATCAGTTTATCATTTGGTTACTTACTGTTTTTATACAGCTATCATATTTAGCAAGATTTTAACCTTGTTACCTATGGTTTTCCATCTTTTTAACCATATTTATCAAATCTATCAACACCAAATCCACACATAATATTTTTAATCATCATTCATCATCATATACATATACATAAATAAAGAAATTATAAGATTACATAATCAAAATAACAAGAGGATGGCATAAATAAAGAAATTATAAGATTACATAATCAAAATAACAAGAGGATGGGAAGAACAATCTTTATACCACCAAGGTTGTGTAGGTTATGACCAAGGCTTAGATTTTTGATGGCAAAACTTATGATAGATGAACACCAATCATCAAGACCACCAATACTTGTAAACTTCTTGTAGAAATCAGCCCTATGACACCAACAAATCTTCTCCTTGGATGTTAAAATCACCACCAATCAATAGAGCTTGAAAAGGGCTTCATAAAATGTGTAAATAACATATGATTTCATGGTTAAATTTGATCAAATGAGGGTGTTTAGGGGTGGTTCTTGGACGAATTTTAGAGAGAGGAGAGAGTTTGGTGAGTGGTTTGCATGAGTGAAATGTGCAAATGGTAAGTGTGTAGTGGTTTTGTGGTTTTGGGTGTGTAAGCAACTAGCTACAACTTGGACACATCATATGCTGTGGTGTCAAGTTTTGCCCACCCATAGTGGGGGTGAGGCAAGTGTAAACTTGTCTCATCTCTACTAATGTACGGGTACTCCTCGATTCTAGTTTCCTCGATTTACGTGCCCTCGGGTCGTTTTACAAAAAACGTTTTTATAAATTATGAATCAACGGCACAAAACGAATCTAATAAAAATTGTCTCATCAAAAACGGAGTTAAAAAACGTAAATACGTAATCCTAAGGTTTCCGGTTTAGTCGTAAATGACGTTAAATTATTCACGTAAGTCCTAATCTCTTCTCGTAAATTTATGAGTTTATGAACCAACACAAATTAAAAACTCCAAAATAATATTCACGGATAAATTTATTTTCTGAAGTGTCGGACTGTCACCAAAACGGTATATGTAAACATAAGCACGTAATCGTAGAATCCTCCGGTTTAGACGTAGTCGATGCTACTTCAAGACGTAAATCCAAATTTCTTTCCAGACATGAGTGAGTTCATAATATAACATTAAAATAATGTTTTTAAATTATACTTGAGAATAAAATATCAACCATAAATTGATGGATTGTCACATACATACTGATGTGTGTGGACCACTTAGACATACGTCAAGGAAAGGTGCTAGATACTTCTTAACATTTACGGATGATTATAGCTGTTATGGTTATGTTTATTTACTTAAGCATAAACATGAGGTATTTGAAACATTCAAAGTGTTTAAAGCAGAAGTGGAACTGTAATTAGGGAAGAATATTAAAGCTCTTCATTCTGATAGAGGTGGTGAATATTTAAGTCAAGAGTTTATAGATTATCTAAGTGAGAGTAGAATTGTTCAGCAGCTTACTTCTCCCTATACTCCACAACAAAATGGTGTATCCGAAAGGAGGAGAAATTGTACAATTATTGGATATGGTACGATCTATGTTTAATCTTACAACTTTACCTTTATCCTTTTGGGATTATGCTTTAGAATCTGATGTTCGCATTTTAAATATGGTTCCCATAAAGAAGGACGATAAGACACCATATGAACTATGGCATGGCAATAAGCCATATTTGTCTTATTTAAAGGTCTGGGGTTACGAGGCGTATGTGAAACGTGACTCGGGTGACAAACTCCAACAAGGATCAATAAAATGTATCTTTGTAGGATACCATAAGGAAACTATGGGTTCCTACTTTTATTATCCACTTGAGAACAAAGTGATTGTTACTAGGTATGGAGACTTCCTTGAATCTGATATTGTAAATCAAGAATTCAGTGTGAGAAATTATGATCTTGAGGAGAGTCATATAGATACATTACCTTTTGAAAACACTAGCGATGTAATTCTTGTAGAACTAGAAAGTCTGGCGGTTCCACTGGAATTAGTTCCTCGGCGTAGATCTGCAAGGATTAAAAACGCAAATAGAAATAAGTGTCTTAACATAGAGAATGATGATGAGTTAGGGGATCTTGGTGAACGTGCTAATTATAAATCCGCCATACTTGATCATGAGAATGCTAAGTGGATGGTTGCTACGGATGAGGAAATGAAATCCGTGAAAGTAAATGATATTTGGATTCTTGTAGAACCACCACCGAATGCTAAATTAGTGAGACATAAGTGGATATACAAGAAGAAAACCGACATGGACAGAAAAGTACAATCCTATAAAGCTCGTTTAGTAGCTAAAGGTTTTACACAAACTTTTGGTGTAGACTACGAGGAGACATTTTCTCCTGTAACAGAATTAAGAGCTATTAGGATTCTCATAGCTATATCAGCATACTATGACTATGAGATATGGCAAATGGATGTTAAAACTGCCTTCTTGAACGGTCGCTTAGATGAAGACATATACATGCAACAACCAGAAGGGTATGTTGATCCTGAGAATCCAGGACATGTGTGCAAACTTCAAAGGTCCATTTATGGTTGAAGCAAGCATCATGTCAATGGAATAAAATATTTGACGAAGAAATCAAAAAGTTTGAATTTATTCAGAATCGTGATGAGCCATGTGTATATCGCAAAGCTAGTGGGAGTGATGTAGTATTCTTAGTCCTATATGTTGATGACATATTAATCACGGGAAGTAACATTCCAAGACATAAAGTTGTTAAATATTATCTTGGTAAATGTTTTTCTATGAAGGATTTAAGAGAAGCTGCATACATTCTGGGAATTAAGATCTATCGGGATAGGAAAAGACGGTTAATTGGTCTATGTCAAGATGCTTATATAGAGAAGATTTTGAAGAAGTATAATATGCATAATTCCAAGAAAGGTTTTCAACCTATGTAAGTTAAGCATAATCTGAGTCATGAGATGGATGCATCAACTCCTGAAGAGGAGGCACACATGCAGAAGGTGCCTTATGCTTCGATTGTAGGATCTATTATGTGTGCTGTTAGATGTACAAGGCCTGATGTGGCGTTTGCTCAGAATTTGGTCAAGTAGTTACCAACAGAATCCAAAGAAGCTCCATTGGACTGTTGTTAAACATTTTCTGCAGTATTTGAGGAATACGAAAAGAAATGTTTGGTATTCGAAGGGTAGCCATATAAATAACTAAATGTGGTTTGGATTAGGAATTTTATTGGAGATCTTGCGATGATGCTTGCAATAAAAGAACCTATAGATATGTATTGTGACAATTATGCCACAACAATATTTGCCAATGACCCTAGAGTAATGAAAGGCACCAGACACTTTTTGCGTAGACATCACTACGTCCGAGAACAAGTTGAAGCTCAGGAAATCAAATTAATAAAAGTTCACACAGATGATAACGTAGCCGATCCTTTAACTAAGGATTTACTAGACCAAAGATAGTTAAGCATGCCAAGGCGATTGGGCTGCAACTAGCTAGCGAACTCATGCAATGAATATGTGATTAGTATTTGGATAAAGGATGTACGATATTGTAAATCTTGCTTATGTTAGAGAGAGAAATAGATAGAAAGATGGTGAATTTCACAAACACTTCTAGAGAGAGAAAGTGAGAAACTATGTGTTTTTTATGAATGAAACCACACCCTCTCCATATAAGGAGAGGGTTTATATACCTAAGCCTTATGATGGGCTTGGGCTTACATATTGGGCATTCCATACATTCCATGGACAAGGCCTTTCCATGTTTACTTAATGTAAAATAACTACAATACGAACTACTACTAAATATATTGTCAGAGTGACCGAATTTTCCTAAATACGTAAAACGTATTTCTAACAATCTGCCCCAAAGGGAGGTCACTCCAAACAAGGGTGTTACCGAAGTTACAATAATAAAATAAACCTAGCATACTATGCTTGTCTTGAGCTCGTAGGCTTCGTCTTTCTTTTCTTTTTCTTTTCTAGTGAACATGTTGATGTGATCTTTGATATCAATCTTTAGCATTACTCTCTTGCCTTGATCTTGTGCATCCATCACTTTTTATATCCGCCTCCTCGTGACTTCATGTCCCACATACTTATACCTTCGTAATTCTTGAAAGCTTCAGAGTTCGATACAGCAGAAGACTTAACTATTAGGCTTTCTTGAATTATATGAATTATTAAGTGCATAAAGTATAAGCATGTGGGGACGACTACTTCTCGGACACCGCGACGCCACCGTCTTCAAATGTAGTAACATAAGTAGACACGAATGAAATGGATTTGAACATTTTATTCTAGTTCGGTAGCATTTAACCTCTGGTCGGTGAAGACCGTTGGACGATATTAAATATCATACATGTGGCAGGTAGATTTAATTAAAAATCTCCTTGACAATATTTCGCGGGTAAACCCGTTCTCTTTACTCGACGTCCAAAGCTGAATGCGAACGTAAAGAGTGAATCATTTGGATAAAATTATCCGCATGATTGAATCCGTCAATTCCGATTCTTGGAACAAGTTTGATTCATTAAAGAATCGCACCATCGTTGCTTTCCAGTTGTCACTATCTTGATTCGTATAGAATCTTGCAAGTTACCTACCAAGTGCCGTTTGATGTTAACACTAGAAGGATTTCCACTCATCACTGTGAACACTATAGAGTCTCACTCTGAGTGTTCTGGCAAGATCACTAAGATATTGCGTAAAGGCCTAGAACGTGTTTAAGTTCAATTAAGAATTAAACAACTGTTGCTTTCTAGTTATCACAAGTTTGATTCATAAAGAATCTCACAAGTCACCTACCATGAGCTTTTTGATATTTGCTCAAGAAGGATTTCCATCTTCATTGTAAATACTTGCGTATTACTCAGATTTTCAGGCAAGATCATGAAGATATTGCGTAGGACTCTTAAAATGTTTCTTACTTTTCACAATATGTAAAGAAGCAAGGAGATATGAAAATGTGTCCTAATGAGATATTTGATGATCTCAAATGGCTCTAGAATCGATCGTGCATTTTGGATTTTTAGTGATCGGAGGCTGGAGAGGAGTGCCACCATTTCAAAACTAATTTACTCGGAGTGAATAAATCGATAGATAACGTGTTGATCTCCGTGTGATTAAAACAAATATATTTTGAGAGATATCTGAGTTAGTTGGGATGGGTTGTGCATTGCATCACTGGGTCCATGATGTCTATCTTCAATATCAAGCATCCTTAAAATGATCTTAATAGCAAATGTGTTGACCCGGTTTCTGCCTAAGGTTGTAAGGAGGGCTTCTTTCTTTAGACCCTTTATCTTTACAATTCTTTTTCATTCTTCAACCCCTTCAATGCTTACCAATACGTCAAAACTAGCACCTTGTTGTGATTGTTCCAGTGCTAACTTAAATACTTGGTCGACATTCAACTACTTTCACAATCTTCCTCATCTTTCCTAAGGACTACTATTTCTAGCTATGGAATGTCCTTGGGATGATTCCTCCGGTTTTGGAAGAATCATTGGATTAACCTATCCTACCATCCTTATGTCACCACAATCTTCATCGTCGTGAAATAAATGGGTTGTGGGTAAGTATAAATCACCATTAAATCCATTTTTATATAGCAAATCTATTTTTCTCCCCTTAACATATGCTACGATATTCGAAAACATTTCGCACATGTCGGGATGAGCTATCACGTTAAGTCAAACCATTTGTGATAAATTTCCCATATTAAGTCACATTTTCTCCCCCATATTAAAAATATTAACCCAACCGATATTTTTGATATCAATTGGTTTAATGAAGTTTTAACAAAGTTTTTGGGAAGAAAAATGCAATTCCGTTTAATCTCCATGAGACCAAATTGTGAGATATGATACCGATTTGTAACATGATCACATATTCACCATATTAGAATAAATTGACAAGGTTGGACCTGATTGATGAGAACATCATATGATAAGATCAAATGGTTCTTGTCGGAAAATGTTGGTCGCCTGGTCACGTCTGAAGTCATCTCTTGACACCACATGTACGATTGGTATTGTTGTCTTGACACCAATTAGTGAACTTGGCACTTTTGTCATCGAAGATTCTGAATGCTAGACAATTGCTCCCCCTCAATTTTGACCCATCTTCTTTTGAAAGAGATGTAGTCGGCGTTTGAGTAGTCGCATCGTCAAGTATGTAGATACCAATTGTAGATTGCTATGGCTGTAGAGATGATAACTTCATAAAAACAAGATTTCTCTTGTTGTAACAAATAAATGCACTGATGCGTACATTTATCCGTGTTAGATTGTGTTATAACGTAAACACAATCCCTTACATGGTTATAAAGTAAACCATGCCCGAGAAAATTAATTCCCGTTGTGAGCCAAAGCTTTCATAAGAAATACTTGACTTTAATATGAAAAGCGGGTTGCAGTCTGAAATAACTACAAGCCATATAGGCATGTTTTATGAAATATTTACAACTTTTGTATGAACTCTATTTATGGCGCCGTGTCAATATTAATCAACATTTCTATGGCCGTAAATATTATCGTACCAAAAGACATGCCTTTGAAAAATAAAGAAAAAATATTTTTGGATTTTTCTAAATTTTTCAATTTTTGTGGTTTTTATATGGTTTTATATTTTTGTATTTTGCTTTTGTGAATAAAAATATAAACAATATATACAGATGATCACCAAGGATACTGAGAATAGTTTACCACCACTATTCTTTCGCTTCATCTGCTAATTCCTTTAGAGTCTCAGGCGAGAAGGTTCTCAATCCTAGCTTGTCGGCCAAAAATTCAGTTCGAGCGCGATCTAAAGCCTTCGTGAAAATATCCGCCAATTGATACTCAGATCAGACAAAGTAAAGCTCGATCACTCCATTTTCCACTTACTCCTTGATGAAGTGGTAGCGAATGTCAATATGCTTCGACCTGGAAAATTGAACATTGTTGCAGCATAAGGCAATTGCACTCTTGTTGTCGTAGTACATCGGAATTTTGTTGAAACCTAGACCATAGTCGGTTAATTGCGATCTCATCCAAAGAATTTGAGCACAACAACCGGATATAGTTATGTATTCTGCTTCCATACTTGAAATTGCAGTGCTTTTCTGCCTTCTAGATGCCCAACTGATTAGTCGATCTCCTAGTAGTTGCAAAGTTCCACTCGTGCTACGCCTTGTATCTTGACAACCCGCGTGATCCGCATCTGCATATGCCATTAGTGCAATCGAATTTCGAGTACCAAAGTTCCCGGTTAATGGTTCCTTTAAGATATCGGAAGATCCGTTTCACAGTAGCCAAGTGTAACTCAATAGGCCGAGTTTGATACCGAGCACAAATATATATAGCAAACTGAAGATCATGTCGACTAGTTGTGATATACAGAAGGGTACCGATTATTCCACGATAAAGTATCAGATCAACGACAATTCCATGTGGATCTACATCTAGCTTAGTTCGTTCCACCATTGGAGTATCCATGGGGTCGCAAGATTCCATCTTATATTTCTTAAGCGATTCAAGGGCATACTTGGATTGATTGATAAAGATGCCTCTGGGACTCTGAGATATCTGAAGTCCTAAGAAGAATGATACCTTGCCCATTATTGACATCTTAAACTTGGGAAGACATGAGTGTCCCAAACTCATCGGATAAGGTTTGGGCCGAGGTAGCAAATATAATATCATCAACATATATTTGTACCATAATCATATCTTTACCTTGTTTCTGAATGAACAGCGTGAGATCCACCTTGCCTATAGCGAAGCCTTGCGTGATGAGGAATTGTGACAATAGATCATAACACGCGCGTGGAGCTTTCTTCAACCCATAGAGAGCCTTCTTAAGCTTGTACACGTGGTTAGAATATTTAGAATTCACAAAACCATCCGGTTGTTGAACATAGACCTCTTCCTTGATTTCACCATTAAGAAATGCCGTCTTCACATCCATTTGATAGACGATCATATTCATGTGGGCTGCATAAGCAAGGAAAAGTCTAATAGCTTCCAATCGGGAAACAGGTACAAAGGATTCCATAAAGTCGATGCCTAATAATTGCTTGTATCCACGAGCTACTAGTCGAGCTTTGTTCTTCAATATTCCGCCTAACTCGTCGAGTTTCACCTTGTAAACCCATTTCAAAGTGAGTAACTGCAGTTGATCCGGGCATGGGACAAGTTCCCATACATCAAGACGTATAAATTCATTAAGTTCTTCTTGCATAGCTTCTATCCAAAAAGATTGGGTAAATGCTTGTTGCCACGTCTTAGGTTCAACTTCACTGAGTAAAGCATCAAAATGACAAAACATTGCACTTTCTTGTAGCTAACTTCGTGTGGATACCGGACGATTAGGGTCACCAATAATAGAATCTATAGGATGATCCTTTGTCCACTTGCTGTCATGTTGACTAAACCGTGAATTGGAGTAGACCATAGTAGGAGCTTCCTCTGAGGTGGACGACCGGGCTTCATTAGGGTCGGGAATTGGTACACCAAAGAATGGAAGTTCATGCATTTGAGCAAATTCCAAGTCGTGATCATCATCATCCTCTTCATCATCAATAGGCGTGACATGGTTAGTTGAAACATGTGTTGGTTGAGAATTACTCGTTGATGGTATATCTTGACCAATTGTAGGTGTAGACGTATCTGATTGTGCAACGGTTGCTAGAGCTACAACTTTGGTAACCAGAGCTATTACTTCAGGTTCTGGAGCAACAATACTTGGAGGAGTAAAGAATTCATCAAAGAACGGTTGAAACAACGTATCCCATTCATTCCTAGAATGTGACAATCCGTCAATTTATGGTCAATATTTTATTCTCAATATTTATTTGAAAATATTATTTTATGAACTCACTTATTTTTGGGAAGAAATTTGGATTTACGTCTTGAAGTAGCATCGACTACGTCTAAACCGGAGGATTCAACGTTACGTGCTTACGTTTACATACACCGTCTTTGGTGGCAGTCCGACATTTCAGAAAATAAATTTGTCCATGAATATTATTTTGGAGTTTTAAATTTGTGTTAGTTCATAAACTCACAAATTTACGAGAAGATATTAGGTCTTATCCCATTTGGGAAAGTGTGCAAGAGATGAACACTATCAGACTTCTTTCAGATGAAAGGAAAGAAGAACTTGCAGAAGAGATGGGGATTCAAAAGGCTATGATTGTTCCAAGGCCTTTGAAGAAGGGAGTTCTACTTGAGTTTCCTAAAGATTTGAATATAGTTATTCCCAGTGAAGCTGTTATTAGAAGGAGCATTAAGCTCTTACCCATGATAGCTTCAGATATGGTACAAGTGTAACCTCTTGATGCCAGAAACCCTATCATTAGCTATGAAGAAGATGCAAGTAGGTTTTGGATGATTGGCAGATTTGGGAAAGAGGTACACACATTTACTACTCTTATGTCTCTCTTTGCATGTATGGATAGGGAGGACTTGGCAGACCTTTGGAGGTCATTGCTGGCCAAGTATGAGACTGAAGAACCTACTTCAATCAATAGAATAAAGCTTTGGTCAACATTCAAGATAATATGTGCACCAGAAGAAGAAGATCCTGTTTGGAAGGATCTTGAGGATGATATCAATGGACTTCAATGACGTTTGTATTCAGCTGCTGGTGTGTATTATTTGAGTTCTACAAAGTTTTCTGAGTATCTTCTTGTGGATGCTGAGTATCCTATGTCTAAAGAAGTTTTGGAAAAGATGAAGACAACACAGCTGGAGAATGACTACTCAAGTGATGTGGCCAAAGATTTGATTAGGCATGTTTATTACCAATTTGATAAGATTTGTAAGAATCATCCTAGTTCTTAGTTTTTATTCAGAAACTTGATTACTAGAGTAGATATCAAGTTTAGGGGAGGATTGTTGGGAATAAAATGTAGCCAGTACACTTGGACGCTGACAAGAGTAATCGGGACATTGATAAGAAGAAAACAAGCGTTGACAGAACAAGCGTTGACAGGAAGATGTCAAGCGTTGATAGGATGAAGTCAAGCACTGATAGAAGACTTAGTCTACACGTATTATGTTTCTAGTTTGTTTCTAGTAAAGATATGATCAACAATGTGTTTTCTATGTTTATCTTTACCTAAAATAGCTGATACGTAGACTCTTGTACAAGGCTCCTTATGTCTACAAAAGGAGGCCTTTAGGTTTTGTTTCATATAAGTTTTTCATACGTTTAACACTTTCATTATATGCAAATTCGTTCTAATCAATCAAGTGAAAGTTTGGTTTACATTGCTTGGGTGTTCTTGTTTGAGTATTACTTCCGCATAATACTTAAATTGTTTTATACACAACAAAGTTTCTCTACGTGTTTAACTTGATTTAATCTCGTTTACACAAGCTAAATCGATCTAAGTTTGGGATCAACAATTAGGTGGTAAATCTTGAAGACGCTTAAGTTCGAGTTCTTTATACGATTTTTCTAAAAGATGAACCTTTTCTATGGAAGCGTATTGTTTTAAAAGCTGTTGTTCCTTGAATTTAAGAAGTTTGGTAGCATTAATTTCCGATTCAAACTTTTTAGACTCGAGTGTTTCGAAATCCAATTTAATTTTCTGAAAATCATTTACAACCAACTCTTTTTCTTTTAATTCATTGGAGAGATTAGCTTTTAATGATTCTATTTCTTTTAAGTGTTCAATCTTTTCAAAACGAAATTGGTCAAATTCAGAACACGTTATTTTCTCTGCTTGAGGGACCATTTCAAAAGTTTTGACCTTTTCCTTATATATCGCAAGCTTAGCGGTTAGGTTGGTATTCATATCTATGGTTTGTCGAACAGCCACATTCATGTTATCAATAATATGTTTAGGCACCATTACCAGATCACGTTGATCATAAGATTCCATACCCGTCGTAGCATTTGGTTGAGGTTCACTAAAATGTGTTGGATTGGATACCGCATCATTTGAGTTACTAGTTCTCGAATGCTGTTTGAGGTTGTCATTTTCATGCTCAACATGATGTGGAATATCATGAATATTATTAGATGTGGTTGGTACCTCACTGACGACATCAGAATCGTAGTGAGAGAGATTAGCAACGAGTGCAGCTTGGGCTGAGTGAATGTCATCACAATCTGAATCATATGCATCAAGATCATCTGCTTGATATGCTGCATTAGAAGTAGAGACGACTACAATGCCTTCATTATCTACTGCCCATGGGTCTGCAAGAAATGCTAACTCTTTTGAAATGTCATAAGATTGATTATATATAAATAGCAAACCCACACAGGATGTTATGACATTATTATATATAATGAAATAAAGATTGGGTTTCGTTTATTTCTATTATTTAATAAGTGTATCATATTTTACATGTTTTAATCCATGAATAAATGTTATGCTAAATGTGCGTTGTCGATTAATAATATGGGAATATTATTAAAATAACACAAAACAAAATAGTGATAGAGTATACTTGAAAGTATATTGATCGATTTTGGATGATATTCGATGAATCGAATATAGGACTTATCCCAACTATATGTTATTACTTTATGGATCTTTGTCATTAAGTAAAACATTAATAGTTATCCTTAGACTTGAGATACCAGGAAATTGTTATGAATCTAGTGCATCTCTGTGGAATAATCTAACGCTAAACATAACTGGTAGCTAAAAAGATTATTTTCGGAAGTGTGGCAAAATTTATAAGTTTTGCTCGTAGTCAATAAGGAATTTATTTCCTCCAATTTCGTTTTGGAGTTTAATATAGCTGGGCCCCTCGTGGGATTAGTAAGATGTTTGTGTGGCCACACCCAAATTTGTTTTAATAATCTCGCTGAATCTGTGAACGAGAAACAGAATGGTTAATGAAAGGAATGACTGAGATCCATATCCTTATTAACGTTGTATTAGAAATAAAACGATAATAATAACGATGTAGAATCGTTAAAAGGTTTTGTCCAGGAGACCTTACTCGAGTTGCACTAGAGACATTGCTAAGTGCAACTAAACGCTAGTCAATGTAATCACGATATTCGAAATAGGTCCAAGTGAGAGCTGAAAGTTTATGGACTTATATTTAATAGTCGTATGATAGAATCGAACTCGAGATTACGGGACTACACACAATACGTAAAGAGTTAATTTAATTAATAAATATATTTATTGTATTTATTAATTAATTTAGTTAATATATATATATATATATATATATATATATATATATATATATATATATATATATATATATATATATATATATATATATATATATATATATATATATATATATATATATATATATATATATATATATATATATATATATATA